>JABWTJ010000175.1:1563482-1577326 GCA_016801875.1 Solanum sitiens
ACGGACGTCCACAAAATGTTTTGGCACTTTTGACGTCGGGATCCGGATCAACCAAAAAATGGTGTGTAGCACACGAAAAATCATCGAAATGGGGGTATGCGGGCTTCAGGGCTATTTTGACCTTGAAAATGGGTCGGAATGGCCGTGAGGGCCAATCGGATGCATAACCAAGGTCTTGACGGACGTCCACAAAAATATTTGGCATTTTTGACGTCGGGATTCGGATCACCCAAAAAATGGTGTGCTATAGCACACGAAAAATCATCGAAATGGGGGTATGCGCGCTTCGGAGCTATTTTGACCTTGAAAATGGATCGGAATGGCCGTGAGAGCCAACCGGATGCATATCCAAGGTCTTGACGGACGACCACAAAATTTTTTGGCATTTTTGACGTCGGGATTCGTATCACCCAAAAAATGGTGTGCTATAGCACACGAAAAATCATCGAAATGGGGGTATGCGCGCTTCGGGCTATTTTGACCTTGAAATTGGGTTGGAATGTCCGTGAGGGCCAACCGGATGCATAGCCAAGGTCTTTACGGACGTCCATAAAATTTTTTGGCACTTTTGATGTCGGGATCAGGATCACCCAAAAAATGGTGTGCTATAGCACACGAAAAGTCGTCGAAATGGGGGTATGCTCGCTTTGGGGCTATTTTGACCTTGAAAATGGGTCGGAATGGCCGTGAGGGACAACCGGATGCATAGCCAAGGTCTTGACGGACGTCCACAAAAACATTTTGCACTTTTGACGTCGGGATCCGGATCACCCAAAAAATGGTGTGCTATATAGCACACGAAAAATTGTCGAAATGGTGGTATGCGCGCTTCGAGGCTATTGTAACCTGGAAAAAAGGTCGGAATGGCCTTGAGGGACAACCGGATGCATAGACAAGGTCTTGACGGACGTCCACAAAAATTTTTGGCATTTTTGACGTCGAGATTTGGATCACCCAAAAAATGGTGTGCTATAGTACACGAAAAATCGTCGAAATGGGGGTATGCGCGCTTCGGGGCTATTTTGACCTTGAAAATGGGTCGGAATGGCCGTGAGGGCCAACCGGATGCATAGCCAAGATCTTGACGGACGTCCACAAGTTTTTTTGGAACTCTTTGACATACGGGAATCCGGACACCCAAGAAAGTTGTGCTACAAAGGCACACGAAAACTCGTCGAAATGCGGGGTATGAGCGCTCGGGCTATTGTGACCTTGGAAAATGGGTTGGAATGGCCGTGAGGTCCAACCGGATGCATAGAGAAGGTCTTAACGGACGTCCACAAAAAAATTTGGAAATTTTGATGTCGGGATCCGGATCAACCAAAAAATGGTGTGCTATAGCACACGAAAAATCGTCGAAATGGGGGTATGTGCGCTTCGGGGCTATTTTGACCTTGAAAATGGGTCAGATTGGCCGTGAGGGCCAACCGGATGCATAGCGAAGGTCTTGACGGACGTCCACAAAATTTTTTGGCACTTTTGACGTCGGGATCCGGATCACCCAAAAAATGGTGCGCTATAGCATACGAAAAATCGTAGAAATGCGGGTATGCGCGCTTCGGGGCTATTTTGACCTTGAAAATGGGTCGAAATGGCCGTGAGGGCCAACCGGATGCATAGCCAAGGTCTTGACGGACGTCCACAAATTATTTTGGCACTTTTGACGTCTGGATACGGATCACCCAAAAAATGGTGTGCTATAGCACACGAAAAATCATCGAAATGGGGGTATGCGCGCTACGGTGCTATTTTGACCTTGAAAATGGGTCGGAATGGCCGTGAGGGCCAACCGGATGCATAGCCAAGGTCTTGACGGACGTCCACAAATTTGTTTGGCACTTTTAACTTTGGGATCCGGATCACCCAAAAAATGGTGTGTAGCACACGAAAAATCATCGAAATGGGGGTATGCGGGCTTCAGGGCTATTTTGACCTTGAAAAAGGGCGGAATGGCCGTGAGGGCCAAGCGGATGCATAACCAAGGTCTTGACGGACGTCCACAAAATTGTTTGGCATTTTTGACATCGGGATTCGTATCATCCAAAAAATGGTGTGCTATAGCACACGAAAAATCATTGAAATGGGGGTATGCGCGCTTCGGAGCTATTTTGACCTTGAAAATGGGTCGGAATGGCCGTGAGGGCCAACCGGATGCATAGCCAAGGTCTTGACGGACGTCCACAAAATATTTTGGCATTTTTGACGTCGGGATTCGTATCACCCAAAAAATGGTGTGCTATAGCACACGAAAAATCATCGAAATGGGGGTATGCGCGCTTCGGGGCTATTTTGACCTTGAAAGTGGGTCGGAATGTCCGTGAGGGCCAACCGTATGCAAAGCCAAGGTCTTGACGGACGTCCACAAAAAAATTTGGCACTTTTGATTTCGGGATCAGGATCACCCAAAAATGGTGTGCTATAGCACACGAAAAGTCGTCTAAATGGGGGTATGCTCGCTTCGGGGTTATTTTGACCTTGAAAATGGGTCGGAATGGCCGTGAGGGACAACCGGATGCATAGCCAAGGTCTTGACGGACGTCCACAAAAATATTTGGCACTTTTGACGTCGGGATCCGGATCACCCAAAATATGGTGTGCTATAGCACATGAAAAATCGTCGAAATGGGGGTATGCGCTCCGGGGTTATTTTGACCTTGAAAATGGGTCGGAATGACCATGAGGTCCAACCGGATGCATTGACAAGGTCTTGACGGACGTCCACAAAAATATTTGGCAATTTTGATGTCGGGATCCGGATGACCCAAAAAATGGTGTGCTATAGCACACGAAAAATCGTCGAAATGGGGGTATGCGCTTCGGGGCTATTTTGACCTTGAAAATGGGTTAGAATGGCCGTGAGGGCCAACCGAATGCATAGCCAAGGTCGTGACGGACGTCTACAAAAGTTTTTGGCACTTTTGACGTCGGGATCCGGATCACCCAAAAAATGGTGTGCTATAGCACACGAAAAATTGTAGAAATGCGGGTATGCGCGCTTCGGGGTTATTTTGACCTTTAAAATGGGTCGGAATGGCCGTGAGGGCGAACCGAATGCATAGCCAAGGTCTTGACGGACGTCCACAAATTTTTTTGGCACTTTTGACGTCGGGATCCGGATCACCCAAAAAATGGTGTGCTATAGCACACGAAAAATCATCGAAATGGGGTTATGCTCGCTTCGGTGCTATTTTGACTTTGAAAATGGGTCGAAATGGCCATGAGGGCCTACCGGATGCATAGCCAAGGTCTTGACGGACGTCCACAAAAATTTTTGGCACTTTTGACGTCGGGATCCGGATCACCCAAAAAATGGTGTGTAGCACACGCAAAATCATCGAAATGGGGGTATACGGGCTTCAGGGCTATTTTGACCTTGAAAATGGGTCGGAATGGCCGTGAGGGCCAACCGGATGCATAACCAAGGTCTTGACGGACGTCCACAAAAAATGTTTGGCATTTTTGACGTCGGGATTCGGATCACCCAAAAAATGGTGTGCTATAGCACACGAAAAATCGTCGAAATTGGGGTATGCGCGCTTCTGAGCTATTTTGACTGTGAAAATGGGTCGGAATGGCCGTGAGATCCAACCGGATGCATAGCCAAGGTCTTGACGGACTGCCACAAAAATTTTTGGCATTTTTGACGTCGGGATTCGTATCACCCAAAAAATGGTGTGCTATAGCACACGAAAAATCATCGAAATGGGGGTATGCGCGCTTCGGGGCTATTTTGACCTTGAAAATGGGTCGAAATATCCGTGAGGGCCAACCGGATGCATAGCCAAGGTCTTTACGGACGTCCACAAAAATATTTGGCACTTTTGATGTCGCGATCAGGATCATCCAAAAAATGGTGTGCTATAGCACACGAAAAGTCATCAAAATGGGGGTATGCTCGCTTCGGGGCTATTTTGACCTTGAAAATGGGTCGGAATGGCCGTGAGGGACAACCGGATGCATTGCCAATGTCTTGACGGACGTCCACAAAACAATTTGGCACTTTTGACGTCGGGATCCGGATCACCCAAAAAATGGTGTGCTATATAGCATACGAAAAATTGTCGAAATGGGGGTATGCGCGCTTTGGGGCTATTTTAACCTGGAAAATGGGTCGGAATGGTCGTGAGGGACAACCGGATGCATAGACAAGGTCTTGACGGACTTCAACAAAAAATTTTGGCACTTTTTACGTCGGGATTCGGATCACCCAAAAAATGGTGTGCTATAGCATATGAAAAATCGTCGAAATGGGGGTATGCGTGCTTCGGGGCTATTTTGACCTTGAAAATGGGTCGGAATGGCCGTGAGGGCCAACCGGATGCATAGCCAATGTCTTGACGGACGTCCACAAAATTTTTTGATACTTTTGACATCGGGATCCGGATCAACAAAAAATGGTGTGCTACAGCACACGAAAAATCGTTGAAATGGGGTATGGCGCGCTTGCGGGCTATTTTGACCTTGAAAATGGGTCGGAATGGCTGTGAGGTCCAACCGGATGCATAGACAAGGTCTTGACGGACGTCCACAAAAAAATTTGGCAATTTTGATGTCGGGATCCGGATCACTCAAAAAATGGTGTGCTAATAGCACACGAAAAATCATTGAAATGGGGGTATGCGTGCTTCGGGGCTATTTTGACCTTGAAAATGTGTCGGAATAGCCGTGAAGGCCAACCAGATGCATAGCCAAGGTCTTGACGGACGTCCACAAAAAATTTGGCACTTTTGATTCGGGATCCGGATCACCCAAAAAATGGTGTGCTATAGCACACGAAAAATCGTCGAAATGGGGGTATGCGGGCTTCAGGGCTATTTTGACCTTGAAAATGGGTCGAAATGGCTGTGAGTGACAACCGGATGCATAGCCAAGGTCATGACGGACATCCACAAAAATGTTTGGCACTTTTGACGTCGGGATCCGAATCACCCAAAAAATGGTGTGTTATATAGCACACGAAAATCTTCTAAATGGAGGTATGCGCGCTTCGGGGCTATTTTGACCTTGAAAATGGGTCGGAATGGCCGTGAGGGCCAACCGGATGCATGGCCAAGGTCTTGACAGACTTCCACAAAATTTTTTGGCACTTTTGAGATCGGGATCCGGATCACCCAAAAAAAGGTGTGCTATAGCACACGAAAAATCATCGAATGGGGGTATGCGCGCTTCGTGACTGTTTTTACCTTGAAAATGGGTCGGAATGGCCATGAGGACCAACCGGATGCATATCCAAGGTCTTGACGGATGTCCACAATAAATGTTTTGCACTTTTGACGTCGGGATCCGGATCACCCAAAAAATGGTGTGCTATAGTACACGAAAAATCGTCGAAATGGGGGTATGCGCGCTTCGGGGCTATTTTGACCATGAAAATGGGTTGAAATGGCCGTGAGGGCCAACCGGATGCATAGACAAGGTCTTGACGGACGTCCACCAAAAATATTTGGCACTATTGACATCGGGATCCGGATCACCCAAAAAATGGTGTGCTATAAAACACGAAAAATCGTCGAAATGGGGGTATACGCGCTTTGGGGCTATTTTGACCTTGAAAATAGGTCGGAATGGCCGTGAGGGCCAACCGGATGCATAGCCAAGGTCTTGACGGACGTCCACAAAAAAGTTTTGCACTTTTGACATTGGGTTCCGGATCACCCAAAAAATGGTGTGCTATAGCACACGAAAAATCGTCGAAATAGGGGTATGCGCGCTTCGGGGCTATTTTGACCTTGAAAATGGGTCGGAATGGCCGTGTGGGCCAACCGGATGCATATCCAAGGTCTTGACGGACGTCCACAAAAAATGTTGGCACTTTTGACGTCGGGATCTGGATCACCCAAAAAATGGTGTGCTATATAGCACACGAAAAATCGTCGAAATGGGGGTATGCGCGCTTCGGGGCTATTTTGACCTTTAAAATGGGTCGGAATGGCCGTGAGGGCCAACCGGATGCTTAGTAAAGGTCTTGACGGATGTCCATAAAAATATTTGGCACTTTTGACGTCGGTATTCGGATCACCCAAAAAATGGTGTGCTATAGCACACGAAAAATCATCGAAATGGGGGTATGCGCACTTCGGGGCTATTTTGACCTTGAAAATGGGTCAGAATGGCCGTGAGGGCCAACCGGATACATAGCCAAGGTCTTGACGGACGTTCACAAAAAATTTGTTTGGCACTTTTGACATCGGGATCCGATCACCCAAAAAATGGTATGCTACAGCACACGAAAAATCATCGAAATGGGGGTATGCGCGGCTTCGGGGCTATTTTTGACCTTTGAAAATGGGTCGGGAATGCCGTTGAGGCCAACCGGATGCATAGCCAAGTCTTGAGGATGTCTATAAAAAATATGGCATTTTGACGTCGGGGATCCGGATCAATCCAAAAAATGGTGTTGCTTATAGCACAAGAAAAATCGTCGAAATGGGGGTATGCGCGCTTCGGGCTATTTTGACCTTGAAAATGGGTCGGAATGGCCGTGAGGGCCAACCGGATACATAGACAATGTCTTGACGGACGTCCACAAAAATGTTTGGCACTTTTGACATCGGGATCCGGATCATCACCCAAAAAATGGTGTGCTATAGCACACGAAAAATCATCGAAATGGGGGTATGGGAGCTTCGGGGCTATTTTGACCTTGAAAATGGGTCTGAATGGCCGTGAGGGCCAACCGGATGCATATCCAAGGTGTTGACGGACGTCCAAAAAAATGTTCTGCACTTTTGCCGTCGGGATTCGGATCACCCAAAAAATGGTGTGCTATAGTACACGAAAAATCGTATAAATAGGGGTATGCGCCCTTTGGGGCTATTTTGACCTTGAAAATGGATTGGAATGGCCGTGAGGGCCAACCGGATGCATAGCCAAGGTCTTGACGGACGTCCACAAAATATTTTGACACTTTTGACGTCGGGATCCGGATCACCCAAAAAATGGTGTGCAATAGCACACGGAAAATTGTCAAAATGGGGGTATGCGCGCTTCGGGGCTATTTTGACCTTGAAAATGGGTCGGAATGGCCGTGAGGGCCAACCGAATGCATAGCCAAGGTCTTGACGGACGTCCACAAAAATATTTGGCACTTTTGACGTCGGAATCCGGATCACCCAAAAAATGGTGTGCTATAGCAGACGAAAAATAGTCGAAAAAGGGGTATGCGAGCTTCAGGCTATTTTGACCTTGAAAATTGGTCGGAATGGCCGTGAGGGCAACCGGATGCATAGACAAGGTCTTGACGGACGTCCATAAAATTTATTGGCACTTTTGATGTCGGGATTCGGATCAGCCAAAAAATGGTGTGCTATAGCACACGAAAAATCGTTAAAATGGGGGTATGCGCGCTTCAGGGATATTTTGACCTTGAAAATGTGTCGGAATGGCCGTGAGGGCCAACCGAATGCATAGCCAAGGTCTTGACGGACGTCCAAAAAAATGTTCTGCACTTTTGACGTCGGGATCCGGATCACCCAAAAAATGGTGTGCTATACTACACGAAAAATTGTCGAAATGGGGGTATGCGCCCTTTGGGGCTATTTTGACCTTGAAAATGGATTGGAATGGCCGTGAGGGCCAACCGGATGCATAGCCAAGGTCTTGACGGACGTCCACAAAATTGTTTGGCAATTTTGACGTCGGGATCCGGATCACCCAAAAAATGGTGTGCTATATAGCACACGAAAAATCGTCGAAATGGGGGTATGCGCGCTTCGGGGCTATTTTGACCTTGAAAATGGGTCGGAATGGCCGTGAGGGCCAACCAGATGCATAGCCAAGATCTTGACGGACGTCCACAAAAAAATTTGGCACTTTTGACGTCGGGATCTAGATCACCCAAAAAATGGTGTGCTATAGCACACGAAAAATCGTCGAAATGGGAGTATGCAGGCTTCGGGGAAATTTTGACCTTGAAAATGGGTCGGAATGACCGTGAGGGCCAATCGGATGCATCGCCAAGGTCTTGACGGACGTCCACAAAATTTTTTGGCACTTTTGACTTTGGGATCCGGATCACCCAAAAAATGGTATGCTATAGCACACGAAAAATCATCAAAATAGGGGTATGCGCGCTTCGGGGCTATTTTGACCTTGAAAATGGGTCGGAATGGCCGTGAGGGCCAACCGGATGCATAGCCAAGGTCTTGACGGACGTCCACAAAATTTATTGGCACTTTTGACGTCGGGATTCGGATCACCCAAAAAAAGGATCGTTGAAATGGGGGTATGCGTGTTTCGGGGATATTTTGACCTTGAAAATGGGTCGGAATGGCCGTGAGGGCCAACCGAATGCATAGCAAAGGTCTTGACGGACGTCAACAAAAATATTTGACACTTTGGACGTCGGGATTCGGATCACCTAAAAAATGGTGTGCAATAGCACACGAAAAATCATCGTAATGGGGGTATGCGCGCTTCGGGGCTATTTTGACCTTGAAAATGGGTTGGAATGGCCGTGAGGGCCAACCGGATGCATAGACAAGGTATTGACGGACGTCCACAAAAAAATTTGGCAATTTTGATGTCGGGATCCGGATCACCCAAAAAATGGTGTGCTATAGCACACGAAAAATCGTCCAAACGGGGGTATGCGCGCTTCGGGGCTATTTTGACCTTGAAAATGGGTCAGAATGGCCGTTAGGGCCAACCGGATGCATAGCCAAGGTCTTGACGGACGTCCACCAAAATTTTTGGCACTTTTGACGTCGGAAACCGGATCACTCAAAAAATGGTGTGCTATAGCACACGAAAAATCATTGAAATGGGGGTATGCGCACTTCGGGGCTATTTTGACCTTGAAAATGTGTCGGAATAGCCGTGAAGGCCAACCAGATGCATAGCCAAGGTCTTGACGGACGTCCACAAAAAATTTGGCACTTTTGATTCGGGATCCGGATCACCCAAAAAATGGTGTGCTATAGCACACGAAAAATCGTCGAAATGGGGGTATGCGGGCTTCAGGGCTATTTTGACCTTGAAAATGGGTCGAAATGGCTGTGAGTGACAACCGGATGCATAGCCAAGGTCATGACGGACATCCACAAAAATGTTTGGCACTTTTGACGTCGGGATCCGAATCACCCAAAAAATGGTGTGTTATATAGCACACGAAAATCTTCTAAATGGAGGTATGCGCGCTTCGGGGCTATTTTGACCTTGAAAATGGGTCGGAATGGCCGTGAGGGCCAACCGGATGCATGGCCAAGGTCTTGACAGACTTCCACGAATTTTTTTGGCACTTTTGAGATCGGGATCCGGATCACCCAAAAAAAGGTGTGCTATAGCACACGAAAAATCATCGAATGGGGGTATGCGCGCTTCGTGACTATTTTGACCTTGAAAATGGGTCGGAATGGCCGTGAGGACCAACCGGATGCATATCCAAGGTCTTGACGGACGTCCACAATAAATGTTTTGCACTTTTGACGTCGGGATCCGGATCACCCAAAAAATGGTGTGCTATAGTACACGAAAAATCGTCGAAATGGGGGTATGCGCGCTTCGGGGCTATTTTGACCATGAAAATGGGTTGGAATGGCCGTGAGGGCCAACCGGATGCATAGACAAGGTCTTGACGGACGTCCACCAAAAATATTTGGCACTATTGACATCGGGATCCGGATCACCCAAAAAATGGTGTGCTATAAAACACGAAAAATCGTCGAAATGGGGGTATACGCGCTTTGGGGCTATTTTGACCTTGAAAATAGGTCGGAATGGCCGTGAGGGCCAACCGGATGCATAGCCAAGGTATTGACAGACGTCCACAAAAAAGTTTTGCACTTTTGACATTGGGTTCCGGATCACCCAAAAAATGGTGTGCTATAGCACACGAAAAATCGTCGAAATAGGGGTATGCGCGCTTCGGGGCTATTTTGACCTTGAAAATGGGTCGGAATGGCCGTGTGGGCCAACCGGATGCATACAAGGTCTTGACGGACGTCCACAAAAAATGTTGGCACTTTTGACGTCGGGATCTGGATCACCCAAAAAATGGTGTGCTATATAGCACACGAAAAATCGTCGAAATGGGGGTATGCGCGCTTTGGGGCTATTTTGACCTTTAAAATGGGTCGGAATGGCCGTGAGGGCCAACCGGATGCTTAGTAAAGGTCTTGACGGATGTCCATAAAAATATTTGGCACTTTTGGCGTCGGTATTCGGATCACCCTAAAAATGGTGTGCTATAGCACACGAAAAATCATCGAAATGGGGGTATGCGCACTTCGGGGCTATTTTGACCTTGAAAATGGGTCAGAATGGCCGTGAGGGCCAACCGGATACATAGCCAAGGTCTTGACGGACGTTCACAAAATTTGTTGGCACTTTTGACATCGGGATCCGGATCACCCAAAAAATGGTATGCTACAGCACACGAAAAATCATCGAAATGGGGGTATGCGCGCTTCGGGGCTATTTTGACCTTGAAAATGGGTCGGAATGGCCGTGAGGGCCAACCGGATGCATAGCCAAGGTCTTGACGGATGTCCACCAAAATATTTGGCACTTTTGACGTCGGGATCCGGATCAACCAACAAATGGTGTGCTATAGCACACGAAAAATCATTGAAATGGGGGTATGCGCGCTTCGAGGCTATTTTGACCTTGAAAATGGGTCAGAATGGCCGTGAGGGCCAACCGAATGCATAGCCAAGGTCTTGACGGACGTCCACAAAATTATTTGGCACTTTTGACATCGGGATCCGGATCACCCAAAAAATGGTGTGCTATAGCACACGAAAAATCATCGAAATGGGGGTATGGGCGCTTCGGGGCTATTTTGACCTTGAAAATGGGTCGGAATGGCCGTGAGGGCCAACCGGATGCATATCCAAGGTGTTGACGGACGTCAAAAAAAATGTTCTACACTTTTGCCGTCGGGATTCGGATCACCCAAAAAATGGTGTGCTATAGTACACGAAAAATCGTATAAATAGGGGTATGCGCCCTTTGGGGCTATTTTGACCTTGAAAATGGATTGGAATGGCCGTGAGGGCCAACCGGATGCATAGCCAAGGTCTTGACGGACGTCCACAAAATATTTTGACACTTTTGACGTCGGGATCCGGATCACCCAAAAAATGGTGTGCAATAGCACACGGAAAATTGTCAAAATGGGGGTATGCGCGCTTCGGGGCTATTTTGACCTTGAAAATGGGTCGGAATGGCCGTGAGGGCCAACCGAATGCATAGCCAAGGTCTTGACGGACGTCCACAAAAATATTTGGCACTTTTGACGTCGGAATCCGGATCACCCAAAAAATGGTGTGCTATAGCAGACGAAAAATTGTCGAAAAGGGGGTATGCGAGCTTCAGGCTATTTTGACCTTGAAAATGGGTCGGAATGGCCGTGAGGGCCAACCGGATGTATAGCCAAGGTTTTGACGGACGTCCACAAAATTTATTGGCACTTTTGACGTCGGGATTCGGATCAGCCAAAAAATGGTGTGCTATAGCACACGAAAAATCGTTAAAATGGGGGTATGCGCGCTTCAGGGATATTTTGACCTTGAAAATGTGTCGGAATGGCCGTGAGGGCCAACCAAATGCATAGCCAAGGTCTTGACGGACGTCCAAAAAAATGTTCTACACTTTTGACGTCGGGATCCGGATCACCCAAAAAATGGTGTGCTATAGTACACGAAAAATCGTCGAAATGGGGGTATGCGCCCTTTGGGGCTATTTTGACCTTGAAAATGGATTGGAATGGCCGTGAGGGCCAACCGGATGCATAGCCAAGGTCTTGACGGACGTCCACAAAATTGTTTGGCAATTTTGACGTCGGAATCTGGATCACCCAAAAAATGGTGTGCTATATAGCACACGAAAAATCGTCGAAATGGGGGTATGCGCGCTTCGGGGCTATTTTGACTTTGAAAATGGGTCGGAATGGCCGTGAGGGCCAACCAAATGCATAGCCAAGATCTTGATGGACGTCCACAAAAAAATTTGGCACTTTTGACGTCGGGATCTAGATCACCCAAAAAATGGTGTGCTATAGCACACGAAAAATCGTAGAAATGGGAGTATGCGGGCTTCGGGGAAATTTTGACCTTGAAAATGGGTCGGAATGACCGTGAGGGCCAACCGGATGCATCGCCAAGGTCTTGACGGACGTCCACAAAATTTTTTGGCACTTTTGACTTTGGGATCCGGATCACCCAAAAAATGGTGTACTATAGCACACGAAAAATCATCAAAATAGGGGTATGCGCGCTTCGGGGCTATTTTGACCTTGAAAATGGGTCGGAATGGCCGTGAGGGCCAACTGAATGCATAGCCAAGTTCTTGATGGACGTCCACAAAATTGTTTGACACTTTTGACATCGGGATCCGGATCACCCAAAAAATGGTGTGCAATAGCACACGGAAAATTGTCAAAATGGGTGTATGCGCGCTTCGGGGCTATTTTAACCTTGAAAATGGGTCGGAATGGCCGGGAGGACCAACCGAATGCATAGCCAAGGTCTTGACGGACGTCCACAAAAATATTTGGCACTTTTAACGTCGGAATCCGGATCACCCAAAAAATGGTGTGCTATAGCACACGAAAAATTGTCGAAAAGGGGGTATGCGAGCTTCAGGGCTATTTTGACCTTGAAAATGGGTCGGAATGGCCGTGAGGGCCAACCGGATGCATAGCCAAGGTCTTGACGGACGTCCACAAAATTTATTGGCACTTTTGACGTCGGGATTCGGATCACCCAAAAAAAGGTGTGCTATAGCACACGAAAAATTGTTGAAATGGGGGTATGCGCATTTCGGGGATATTTTGACCTTGAAAATGGGTCGGAATGGCCGTGAGGGCCAACCGAATGCATAGCCAAGGTCTTGACGGACGTCAACAAAAATATTTGACACTTTGGACGTCGAGATTCGGATCACCCAAAAAATGGTGTGCAATAGCACACGAAAAATCATCGTAATGGGGGTATGCGCGCTTCGGGGCTATTTTGACCTTGAAAATGGGTCGGAATGGCTGTGAGGGCCAACCGGATGCATAGACAAGGTCTTGACGGACGTCCACGAAAAATATTTGGCACTATTGACATCGGGATCTGGATCACCCAAAAAATAGTGTGCTATAAAACACGAAAACTCGTCGAAATGGGGGTATACGCGCTTTGGGGCTATTTTGACCTTGAAAATAGGTCGGAATGGCAGTGAGGGCCAACCGGATGCATAGCCAAGGTCTTGACGGACGTCCACAAAAAATTTATGCACTTTTGACATCGGGTTCCGGATCACCCAAAAAATGGTGTGCTATAGCATAGAAAAATCGTCGAAATAGGGGTATGCGCGCTTCGGGGCTATTTTGACCTTGAAAATGGGTCGGAATGGCCGTGAGGCCCAACCGGATGCATATCCAAGGTCTTGACGGACGTCCACAAAAAATGTTGGCACTTTTGACGTCGGGATCCGGATCATCCCAAAAAATGGTGTGTTATATAGCACACGAAAAATCGTCGAAATGGGGGTATGCGCGCTTCAGGACTATTTTGACCTTTAAAATGGGTCGGAATGGCCGTGAGGGCCAACCGGATGCATAGTCAAGGTCTTGACGGATGTCCACAAAAATATTTGGCACTTTTGACGTCGGTATTCGGATCACCCAAAAAATGGTGTGCTATAGCACACGAAAAATCATCGAAATGGGGGTATGCGCGCTTCGGAGCTATTTTGACCTTGAAAATGGGTTGGAATGGCCGTGAGAGCCAACCGGATGCATATCCAAGGTCTTGACGGACGGCCACAAAAAATTTTGGCATTTTTGACGTCTGGATCCGTATCACCCAAAAAATGGTGTGCTATAGCACACGAAAAACATCGAAATGGGGGTATGC
>JABWTJ010000176.1:0-71586 GCA_016801875.1 Solanum sitiens
AGTGGTAGTATGGGATGCTACTCTCACATTGCACTTGGTATGACCTATATTTCCATGAGTGTTTTGCATATGTTAGCCAAGGGCGTGGATTTGATTTCTAACGAAGTAAGCCTAAGATTAGGTAGTTTTAAGGGTCGCTTTGGTGTGCTTTGAAGGGAGGTGTGATGAGAGTCCCTTCTTGGCTCACCTTAAGGAGTCTTAGAATAACCTTGGGTTAGGGCAACTTCGAAGAAAAAGGGTTCATATGACTTGGACCGTGCCTTTCACCGTAAGGTCTTCATGGTAAGAATTCAAAATGTTCACTATGATGCTTTATTCAATTTTATTGCAAGTTTAGCAAAGTTAATTGAAATGTTCCTTTTGCTTACTTTAAGTTTGGTAAGATAGCCATAAAGTATTAATTGTTGATTCTTATGTGGGTTTGCTTCTAGATTCATGAAGGTTATATTTGAATTGCATAAAAGCTATATTTACTAAAATGTCCCTTTTTGCATGTTTTGCATATGCCATACTTAGTACATTGTTGTACTAACCCCATACTTTTTATACCTTATGAGTATAGGTTGGAAGCCTTTGGAGGATCGAAGTTGAAGCTTGGGAATTTTATCTCTCAAGACTTGGGTATGTCCTCATATATTCAAGGAGATAGTTTTTATGTTTCTTAGTTTCCTTATTAAGACTTAAAAAAATGTATTTATTCTATTGTAAAGGGGCGTGTCCCTAAGATTCTAAGTTGTGTCTTTAAGTTGGCTTGTGACGATAAGGTTTCCTAGTAATTATGAAAAGACTCCTTTATTTATTATTATCGTGAAAAGTTTTAATTCCGCACTACTTTTCATGCTTTATGTTATGAATGCGAGTTAGAGGGCTTGTACGAGACCCCAAAGGGGTCAAGTATGCCGGTCACGATTCGAAGGTTTTCCCTAACTTCTAGGGGGTGCTTTCGGGTCGTGACACTATGGGTCTCTAATACATCTCCTAGTTCTTAAACTATGCTTCCACCATAGGATACTAGCTAGTGGATCCACCTAGAAAGCTACGTCATGTTCGGTTCTACTTTGGCCGGTAGACCACCTCTTTTCGGTGTGGGGAGGACACTGGATTCCATGTTTAGATCACATGGTCTATGTCGGTTAATGCTTATGTTCCCTCATGTAAGACGAAAGACAAGTAAATGAACATTGACTACGGTGACTTGAGGAGTTTGCTTAGTATAGGTAGTGGTATGGGATGCTACCTAGACATTGCACAAGTTGACTTTAAGTGAGTTCCTAGGAGATTGTTCATAAGTAATATGATGATACGAAAGATATTTGTTTATGATATATGATGTTACTTTTATATGAATGTTGGCTATTATGATGAATATGTTATTTGGATATATTGCTATGTTAATGATAACTAACTATGTTACAAGTTATATGAAGCAAAACTATACTTATGGTCTCCTATCTTATGTACTTGGTTGCGTGGGGTTATGGGTCTTCACATGACCATTGACTTGTAGTTTGGGGATGGGATCATGGGTAAGTGTTTTGTATGTTATGTTTATATGATTTATTGAATATAAACTGTTAACATGAATTTATGAGAATATGTCTTTGTTTATGAACATGCTTGATTTGATGGAATGTTTAACTTGTATATGTTATATGGCTGACAGACTGAGGGATTTCACGATGATGAATCCTCTTATTTTCACCGGGTCTAGGACATCAGAGGATCCCCAGGAGTTTGTGGATGAGATTCATAAGATCCTAGTGGCTATGAGGGCCACTGATATTGAGAAGGCTGAGCTGGCTTCCTATCAGCTCAAGGATGTTGCACAGACTTGGTGCAAGATGTGGCAAGATAGTCGTGTCTTAGGTGGAGTGCCAGTCACTTGGGAGCTATTCAAGACAACATTTCTGGAGAGATTCTTTCCCAGGGAGATGAGGGAAGCCAAGGTTGAAGAGTTCATCAACCTTAAACAAGGATCCATGACAATCAGGGAGTATTCCCTGAAGTTTGTTAAGCTATCCAGCTATATTACTTTCCTTAGTATTTAATAGCAACATTTAGGAAAGTACTGAGGCTTGTTGAATTATCCAGGTATGCTACTTCTCTGGTTTCGAACAGAAGGGATGAAATGAGTAGGTTCCTCACAGGAATCAATGGAGACCTGGAGGAGGAATGTCGGTCTGCGATGCTCCATGATAATATGGACCTTTCCAGGTTGATGGTGCATGTACAGCAGGTGGAGGACAGCCGTAAAAAGAGGGGTATTCGTGATGTTAGGAGGCCTAGGCCTCAAGATCAGACAGGTCCCAGCCATGGAGGCCACAGAAACAACTTTGGCATCCGTGAGCAGCCAAGGTTTAAGAAGGGACTCTCCCACCAAAGGGAGTCAAGTTCATCCGGTGGTCTCTATGATAGGGATTTCGAGTCCAGAGATAAGAGAAACAAGGAAGTATATACACCTAAAGAAAGGCAACCTTGCAGGAAGTGTGGCAGACAACATGGGGGGGAGTGTATGATGGTCTCTAACGTTTGTTACTGCTGTGGAAAACCGGGACACATGGTGAAGGATTGTCTGAATAGAAGGAGTCAAGAACAAGGGAAGGAGAGAGTTCAGACTAATGGCCCAAATGAAGAGGCTCCAAGGAGGCAACGATTCTTCGCACTCAAGTCTAGGGGTGCAGGGGAAGGCACTTCTGATGAAGCCTCGGGTGCGTAGCCTTAATTAGCCTTTCATATATTTGACTGTATATGGTGTTTATGCCCTAGTATGAGGTTAATATGTTTGAAGTCATCATATTGGTTGCTGATTTATATGACTTCTATGTTGACTTTGTGTTGTATTCTTTGATGAGACTAGTTTAGGGAAGAATTCCTTAGTCTATTAATGTGAAGCTACTAGTAGGTCTCAAGGAGGTGTTCCATCATGTTAAGAAGTGAATCAAATATTCACCCATGGAAGTATTGAAGTACCTACATATGTGTACATTCTATAGATGACATACTTATTGTTAGTAAAGAGTAGTGTCATTCGGGTACGAATGTTCCTAAGGGAGGGATAATGTAACAACCCTAAAAATGAATAGGTTCAAGACTTAGGTTGTCAAGAATGCTTGCGATTAGACCAAGGTTTGCACAGACTGATACGCGTAGAACCATACCTCAGAAACCTTACTACGACCAAGCCAACTAACTTGGGGAGTTAATTGAGCTTGGAAAGGTTGGAACCAACCAAGTAAGGCTCTCGAAAATAAAGATTTAATCGAAGGAGTCTTTACCAGACTTAAAAAGACGAAATTTTAAGTTTTGAAGGTCTAGGGGTAAAATGGTCTTTTACCAGGCTAAGGGTAATATCGTAATTACCCTAAATATATATATAATTAATTATTTAATAAAATTGAAGGGCAATTTTGAGAGAGAGAGCCGAATGTGAGCTCTAAAAGTGAAGTCTTGCTCCACCCGGGTTCGAACCTAGGTGGAAGCAATGATTTAACTTGTTTTTATTTAAATGGATAAATTTAATTAATTAATTAGTAAATATTAGCTGATTTAAGAAAAAGAAAAATCAGATTTTAACTAAAGGTTTAACAAGGAGTCCTAGTTTGACTAATTCCCAAACTAAAACTCCTAATTTTAAGCCACTCTCTCTCACGTTTAACCACTCATTCTCACGTTTTATATCTGCCAAAACAAGTTCAAAAACAGAAAATATATTGAAGTTCTTCAAACTTGAAGAACTCATATAAAAAATCTAAGAAAACAACATAAATCCATCACTTTAAGCAAAGCGGAGGAGTCTTCCGTCGATTGGTGTTGAAGTGTTGAACTTGGACTGATTTCTGGAGAGGATTTGGGCAGCAATTTCGTGGTTGAACAAGAAAAAAAATAAAGGTATGGGTCTTCTTACTCTTGGTCCCTTTCCCAAGAGACCCTTAGGACTCAGACGATTTTAATCCGAAAACTAAGTTGTTCCCCGTTGCATATCCCTGTCCTTAGCTCCCATCAAATCATAGGTTGGTATGTTTGCTGGTAGAAATTAGGTGTTGCAATGTGTTTTCGTGATGAATATGTTCATGAACATGTATTTCGAATCATATGAATGAGAAGCTTTGTTGCCGAAAATATGTGTGTGTATGTGAAAAAGTTTACTGTAAACTTACTGTAAATGAGTTTTGATTTATGGCTTCAAGTTTGATATGGTTTTGGTTGTCGTTTTAAGTGTGTAAACTTATGTAAATGATGATGTTCATTTTAGTGTAATGTGGTTGAATTTAATGATAAATTCTTGGCCAAATATGCCCATGAAAATGCACCTAAAGGACTCACTAAACACTACTCCAAATGCATCAACTTTTAACGTTAAAAAGTGGAGAAAATAGTCTACAAAAAGGTAATCAAAATTTCCAGCTTTTGATATTGGTTTCGGGCAGGTTCTGGGAATTTTGGAAGAGTTTTAAAAGGGATTAAAGTAGTTGAGGTCAAGGGGAATCGAACCCAAGACCTCACATGACCAAAAGGCTGAAATGTTCTTAAAAATAAATGTAATTGAGCTAAGGGGATTCGAACCCCTTAGTTGCTGCCCACAAAATGAATTAATAAGGAAAATGGGGATGGGGGGATTAGAACACATGACTCGTGGGAAGCAAGGAAGAGGGAGAATAAAGAAAATAAAAAGATGTGAGGCGTGGGAATCGAACCCACGACCTCAAGGCTGGAAATAGAGAAGGTGAAAATGAGTATTACAGCAAGTGAGACTGTGGGGGTCGATCCCACGACCTCACTGCCAATGCCCTCAACCTAGCGAAAAATAAAAAGAAAAATATATATGGGGCTGTGGGGGTTCGAACCCACCACCTCACAGCCCCTAGCG
Organism: Solanum sitiens; assembly: GCA_016801875.1. NCBI lineage: Eukaryota > Viridiplantae > Streptophyta > Magnoliopsida > Solanales > Solanaceae > Solanum > Solanum sitiens. The sequence goes on from JABWTJ010000176.1 coordinate 4,868, forward strand.
AAAATTAATTAAAAGTAAGGAGGCTGTGGGGGTTTGAACCCACAACCTCCCTACTTAGGCGAATTAAAGAACAAAATAAAAGAGGTTGTGGGGGTTTGATCCCACAACCTCCTGGTTTAGGCAAAATTGGACAATAAAAAGGTTAATGAAAAATAAAAAGGGGTTGTGGGGGTTCGAACCCACAACCCATCGGCCAATTTAAGAGAAAGGTTAAGTAGAAAATTAATATTTCAATGTTAATATTGTGATTTAACTTAGATTCATAATGTTATGAATGTTAGAATAAAATCAATGAAAAATATAAACGATATCCAATTTACTCAAGACTTGGGTTCCCTTGCCCAAACTTCCGTATTGATACATAAGTCATACGTGAACAAAATATCCAAGAATAATGCCACTTACGTAGATCAAAATCAAGATCTTGGAATATATTCAAGATACATATGTGTTGTACTACATAATCTTAGGAATATAAGAATCACTTAACGAACTATGAATGAAGCCCCCTGGCTTGTATGTATAGGCACATAAGTCTAACATACGTTCAAAAGTAAGTGAACCTAAGATGTATGAAATAAAATGATGAACCCTAGAAGGGTTAAGTATGAGTGTAAATACACTAAATGGCCAAGTGCATTGGCATATGATGAGATGAACAATGAAATAATGAAACCCTAGAAGGGTTAAGTAAGGGTGTGAAACACACAAAATGGCCAAGTGCATTGGCATATGATGACATGAACATTCACGTAATAAGAGGTGAATAACTATGAAAAGCAAAGGTGATAATGATGATGAATGTGGTGACAACATGATATGAGGCTAATGTAAATGATGAGAGCAATCTCAAATGAGCCTAAGTAAATGTTACCAATACGTACTCACCTATGAGAGTGTAAGATAATGAAGAGACCAGTCTCTATGAACACTCTAATGAGAGTATTGAGCTTAACACACTCAATACGAATGATGAGATGAGAATCATCTAATGGGGAGCTATGATGTCCTCATACTAGAAGCCAGCTTCCAGGAGTATGAGATGAATGTAATGGAACTTTTACTGAGAGCACCGATGACTAGCTTGAAGCGGTGAATGCCTTCTTATCGGGAGGGGCGGAGGTTTCACGTACTCTCATGAGATTGAGACTGTCGGCTTGCCGGGTATGGGTCTCCTTATATCTCCTATCTTTCGAACCTATACTGGACCCAAATATAGGATCGGGCTGGGTAAATTCCCATGTACGCCTGCATGTTTTGGGTCACTTTGGCCGTGGATCCCACCTCTTTTTTTCGGTGTGGGGGAGAAACTGGATTTCATGATGCTCACATGATCTATGTCGGTTAAAGTTAAAGTTCCCAATGAATGAATGAGGCCAGCCTCAAATGATGCACATAATGAAATGAATGATACCAAAGGTGTTAGGATAGGATAATCAAGAGGTGAGCTAGACTCAGGTAATAACACTAGGTTATTCTTGATCATTGCACAGCAAACCCGATGAAAGTCGTACACTACACCCTAGGTATAACTGCTTTTCACACTGGCCTATGAACGAAATGAAATGAAGTACGTATGAATGAATGAAGCAGACTCTGTGTTTGCTAATGGAGATTCCCTAGTTGAGGTCCCATCTGTTGAGCCCTCATTTCTGGGATGTCTTAATGTCAAGTCCATGATTCCAAGGTCTCATGGCATATGAATGAATGATATCAAAGAAGTTATGTGCTACATGCAAAATGTACTGTATGTTATATGATATGTGCTATGTGTAAATGTTATGTGCTGTGTGCAAATGTGAAAAGTATGATGATGTATGTTATTCTCATGGCATAACTTTCCTATTCCAAATCTGGAAAGCTCACTGACTTTCCTAATCCAAATTTGGAAAGATCATGTACTTTCCTAATCCAAATTTGGAAACTTTCCTAATCCCAATTTGACAAGTCTACTGACTTGACTTCCAAAAAATACGTTGTTAGGAAAGAGCTATTCTTTCTCATGCATGTCCTTGGTGTGTGCTTGCATATACCCATACTTAGTACAAGTGTGTACTAACCCTATACAAACTCTACTATTTTAGGTGGAGGCACAGGTGGACGATAGAGCTACAGGATCATTGTTGCAGTTATCCGGACGTCCAGCATTCATCCGGAGTTGGTAGGTCCTCATGCTTTCGAGGATGCTAGTGTTTTATATTCTAGCTTAGATTTAGAGTTGAGCTGGTGGAGCATGTTCCACTAGCGTTTCTTTCCTGTTTTTATTCAGACTATGTGTTGGTGCCATTTTGGCAATTATACGCTTTATAAGTATTGAACTATTCCTTTCATTTGATTATCTCTTAATGTTAGGTGGTTGATGGTGAACAAATTACGAATGTACTAGAATTGTTTAGTAAGCAATATTTAGAAACAAAAAGTTTTAAATTTTCCGCTAAAATTAACCTATGTAAAGTAAGAATGATGTAAGTAGGCTTATCTGCGACCTCTGAGAGGTCAACGACGCAGGTCTCATCTGGGGTCTAGATTCCAGTCGTGACAAGAATACTCCAAAACTAGATAGGTGCTTGAATATGCTATAAGCATATGAATGATGAATATCCTAAGCTTATGTTTTTTATAAACAAACGTAATAAAGGCTTTTCAATAAAGGGAACTTAGCGTAGCACCGAGTGAACTTGACATTGAGAGGTGTTGACTTTACTTGGAGGAATATTCACCATTTGTCCCTTATAGAGTGTTGACTTCCCTTAGAGGAATAATCACCTATGGACCTACATAAGGTGTCGACTTTCCTTAGAGGAATACTCACCTATGGACTTACATGAAGTGTTGACTTTCCTTGAGGAATATTCACTCATGTTTTGTCATGAGGTGAGGCCCCATTACCAAATGGTATATAGAGGGAATACCTATCTCTTAGTTCCATAAACTATGCTTGCCACATAGGATCTAGCAAAGTGATTTCACTTAGGATGCTAGAATGTATGTTAATGTTCTACGTTGGCTAGGTAGGAACACCTTCCATTGGTGTAAGGCTCTACAACACCAAATTCCATGTTTAGCACCCATGGTCTTAGTGTCGGTTAAGGCTATGGTTTCCCTAAAGATAAAATGGACAATGGAAGTAATTGAATAGGATCCTAACTAGGAGGACTTAAGGTAAGTTACTTAGGATAGGTGGAAGTAATGAACCCATCTAGACATTGCACAAGTGACTCCTTAGGAAGTCTTAGAAAGGTACCCTAATGCATATGATTATATATGTGTCCTTTATGTATGATATTGTAGTCTTGGTTTGACTATGTTTATATTGTACCATACTTCTATGATGACTTGTGTTGTCTTGTGCAGATGCTACGTATGGCTTTTCTCTTGTGTTCCTAAGGTGATACATTGCACCAAGTATCCCTAAAGGATTACTTAGGAGGCTAATGAATTAAGAGCAAGGGTTCACTGTAAAGGTGATGGAGTTCACTGTAAAGTGACCCCAAATTGTACTTAAATTCTATATGTGCTTTTCTATGATGTTTGGCCTTTGATTGTGTTTCTATGAAGTATGTGGATGATACAAATGCTATTGATAAAATTTTTATGATGATTTATTAAAAATGGCATGAAGTATGATTTCAAAGGAAATGTCCCTTTTAAATGCATGTTTTTGCATGGTTGCCATATTAGTACATTCTTGTACTAATTCCATTCTTCTTTACTTTTTACACAAAGTGTAGGTAATGGAATGCTTAAAGGAGGTCTATGATTGAGGAGATTGATAGATGATTCCCAAGCTCAATGAAAGGAATCCTGAAAGTTCAAGGATGTCCTACTTATGTCTTTAATGTAAAGTCTTTCAATACTGTATAGTTATGTAATGTGTCTTATGGGCCGTGTCCTTAATGTACTCTAAAGTTATTGAGTCTATGATGGCAAAGAGACTTGGAGTCTAAATATGTATTATGACTTATGTTTTATATATATATGATGTGATGTTCCTAGCATATGATGTGCTATGAAAAGTGTTAAATTTTCCGCTAAATTTACTATCCCTATGCAATGAATGATATGAGAGGCTTGTCTTAGCCCTCCGAGAGGTCGACGACGACGGTTACAATCCAAGATTGTATCCTATCTTCTAGGGTGTGGTTTCGGGTTATTACAAGCTTGGTATCAGAGCCATGAGGTTTATGTAGCGGTTTTAGGTTCTAAGAAGTCTCATATTGCCACGTCTAGTAGAGTCTTGTATCATTGGTGGTGAGTCGCGACACATCAAATGGTACGAGAGTCTATAGGACGATAGAGTTTTCCTTCTTCATCAATCTCATGTCGTTCCATAGAACTTAACTCTATAAGGTCTCTCTCTCATGTTTTCTTGTCCGGCGGTCTTTTAGATGTGATTGCTTTGATGAGATTGATCTATGCTTGAGGGAGAAAAGGTGAGTTTAAAATGCTTATCTTTGTATTGTGGTTTGAATGAGTATGTGTGAAGGTGACACTTGTCCTTATTTGATGATGTATATACTAACTAAGGCGACTTGAAGGGTTAACTAAACTTAGGTAGGGGTATGGGACTCTACCTACGTCTTGCACTAGTTTGCCTTGATGGAGACCTTAGGAGTTTAATACTATGTATGTGTATGATGATATATGTGAATGTCCTTATGTGATGATCTCTATGCTTATAAATATTTAAATAGCCTAGTGTGCTAAAGATATGGAGTTATCCATGCATGAAGGTTATAGATGATTGGAGTATGGTGCTAATCGTAGTTCTTGTTGGGTTACTTGGTTTAGTGAAGTTATGGAGATTTTCTTGATCATTGCACATGCTAACTCTATGGGGATTATGATTGGTTATCTTACCTTACTATGTATGAACTATCTCTTATTTGATGATGTGATGCCAATTATGGCAATATATGAAGTCTTTGTGAAATAGCAAGTGATGTCGAATGATGTATGTCATGATATAGTTGAAGCATGCTAGAAGTTATAGTGGTTAAAGTGAATTCTCTTAGATTGTTGTATTCCTATATGGTTTTGTATGATGGTGCCAAATATTAGGATTTGAACTTGGATTGTTTAATAACTATCTATGGAAGTATGCTATCCTAAGAATATGTGTTCAAAAATATGCATTGTTTTCCTCTGCGTATATAAGTGGTACTTGATGAGTTGCTAGTATAAATTGGAGTATTTTGTAGAGACTTGAGTTGTAAATATAGTATGCATGCTTATGAAGAATGAGTTGGTAAAGCTTTGTATCTTATAGTTCCATACTTGTTACATCAAATGTCTAAATGTTGCACTTTTGGGTATTTGGAAGCATGCTCGATGTAAAGACTAGGCAACTTATTGTAACATGTTTGGAGAGCATACTAAATTGTCATTTGATTGGATGTTGTTCAAATATGTGTAGAATTTATGGGTATGAACATGATAAGGAATGTGGAAAAGAATCTTTGCTATTTAGATTGAAGGATGAGAATCTTATGACATGATGAGTCGTAGAGTTATTTCTAAATGTCTTGTTGTGTTATGAACTTCCTTGTTGTTTTCCACTAATGATGTATGACCTTAGTGTCTATCGCATTGTAGGAAGACCTTATGTGAATTAAATAGTATGATAAAAAATGGATGGTTGAGGATGATTTGCCAAAAATGATAAGGTTTAGAATTCCTTAGTGTTGCTAAACTGAATTAATGAAAATTCTCTCTAAAGTAGAAATCACTTTAAGGTGATGAATATGAAGGTTGTGTAGTTAAGATCCTATATATTTTGGGTTAAGTTGCTCTTAATTGGGTTTACCCTAAATGGGGGATGGTGTTTGAGTAGTGAGATTGTAGAAATTGTCTACATTGTTTTTCTATTCTTACTTGAATTGGAAAAATATGAATTCTTTGTATGTTTGTTCATGAAGATAGTCTTGCATAAAGTGTGAATTGCATGATATTTATATGATTGGTAGGAATTGATTGCCATCATCTTGGAGGCATGGTGAATTTTCCCAAAGAGCATGAAATTTTTTTTTTATTAAATCCATGTTTTCTCTTGTTGACTTGCATTTAATGTGCTAATGGTGAAGTTGACTTCATGAGGTAAGACAAGGAACTTGGTGATAGTCACTTGTAGGTTAAATTGTTTAGCCTTGTACGGGGAGTTGAGTCTCTTTTACAATAAAATATGTTGACTCTCTTGAATATTTAGTAACTTAATTATTTGTAATGCAAAGTTGTAGGCTCATTCTTGAAAGGTGAAAGCATGTTTAGCTAAGTGTCCATGTGTATGCCTATAATTTGTGTTATTTTTCCAAAATGAGGCTTACTATAAGGGTGAGTATTATGTTAACAAAAGAATTTTGTGGAATGACTTCCTATTTTGTTGTGATGTATTTGGTGTGACTGCCCATTTAGATTTCATTAGGAAGAAAAGTGTATGCATGTCTTGGCATTAAGAGTTGAGATTTCTCATTTTTAAAGAAATTGACCTTGTGCTTTGCTAAGGTGTGAACTCATGATACATGTAAGTGTGTTGAGGAGCAAGACATTCCTCCATGTACACCACTAAGCATGGTATGGTGGAGTATGACCTTCATGGTGCTAGGTCTAAATAATGAAGATCTTTGTGATTTAACTAACTCAAGTTTATGTGCATTGAAGTATGAGTGCTTAAGTAACTTTGAGTATGGGTTATGATCTGCCTATGAGTAGTTTTTCAAGATTTTCTTGTAATGAATTAAGGCATAATGATCATGTTATGATTAGGATAAGGATGTTCTCCTATGAACATGAAAAAGGGCCTTTGTGTTTGATGCATTAGAGAGTGAGAGAGTAATGGTTTTGCTTGCTTGTGAGCATTAAGTGCTAAAATAATTTAATTATATTTTAAATGTGATGAACTGCTCTTATATGCATTGAAGTCCTTGTTGTGATTTAAGAGTCCTAAGTGTCATTCGAGGACGAATGTTCCCAAGTGGGGAATATTGTAAGACCCCAAAAATGAGATAATGTGTCTAGAGCGTAACATGTTTGTCTTAATGTTATAAGGTCCTAAAATGCCTTATTATGTGATATAGAGGCCGTGTGCAAAGTTTGAAGTGATTTGGAAGTCGAACGTCAAGGGACGTCCAAGACGTTCGACGATTAGTTGCTTATGTGCCTCATGTGTGTATGCATGCTTAAATTGTATGAACTGAGTCTAATGAATCTTGAAATAATTTTAAATGATGTTTCATGTTGTTATATGAAGTTTTGTGAAGTTCGGAGGTCAAACGACCAAGAACGTCCAAGGCATTCAAAAGATAGCCTTAAGATGTTCATCGTGTGTCATGTTGGGGTTAAGACTGTTTGGACGCCTTATAGGTGTTTGTTTTGGATGAAATTTATGTGGAAGATCTATAACAAGTTAAGGTTTGTAATCGCGTTGGAAACGTCTGGGTACGACTTCTAAAGGAACCCACATGAGGCCCCAAAAAAAGGACCCAAGGCTGCCTAAGACACTGCCTGGGAAGTGTCCCTTGACGGACCCAATGACGGATCGTTGGGCCACCAACGGACCGTCGAACAGGTCTCATCGAAGGTGACTTGCCTTGGTCAGGTCTTGATCCAAGAATTTGGCCAAGTCTTGGGCGACGGAGGCCGTGACACCCCGTCACTGACCTCGTCGCGGGTGGCATGCAGGTTGGCAGCCTGCGTGCTGTCACTTAAAGGGGTGAATGGGAAATTCACCCCACGTCCTAAAATGATTATTAAGGGTTTATTTAGTTAATTTTAGGTTTATATAAGTCTTCTAAAACGTGATCAACCCATTCATAAATCCTCTCACATGTTTTAAGCCTTTCCCTCCCAAAACTGTTCTCTCTAGAAACCACCATTGTTGGTGAAACTCAAGAGCTGCTTGGAGATGGATTTTATATGGATGAAACATAAAGTTTAAGAGGTTTTCAACTAATAAAAGTTATGGCAATCCTTCATCTTCAAGTAACCTTCCACTTGAAGAGTTTTTCTCAATGTTTTTCAAAGAAATCTTATGATCAAGTTTCCAATCTTCCAATCTAGCCATGGGTTCTTTCTCAAAACGTTTTTAATGATTAAATCATGATGAATTGAAGTTAATGCAGTTATTTGAATGTTATTTCACTCCAATTGCATGATTAACCCATGTTCCTTCCAAAATTAGTTTAGCTCTTGCATGGGCTTTGTGATTATGGATTGTTGTTGATTAATTGGTGATTCTCTTACGTTGAATTGCTTGTGTTTATTTTTATTTACATTAATTGATGGTGAATTGATGATTATCAGTCCATTATTATAAATATATGAAGTTTTGAGTATGAATAACCTATGTTTCTACATGTTGTCTTGAAGTCAATTTTGAGATCGGTTGTGTAGACTCTTGATTATATATGAACTGATGTAGCTACTATTTTAGGGTGATATAATGGATGAATTCTGTAGGTATAAATCCTTAATGGTCAAATTAAGAAGGGCTTGCATGAATGGGTATAGATTCCTTTAGGCTATGAAGTCAAGAGGCTAAGTGTGTAATGTATCTTGAATTGTGATTAGATGAAGCATGATTTAGTCTTGATTTCTTATCTAATTAGCTACTACCTAATAAGTATATTATTGATGAAATATGAAGGATTATCAATTCCTTAGATAGTTCATAGTAATGGTAAAGTCTTCTACACTCTAGCAAATCCATAAGTCTAAATGCCTATGTTGTCACCTTAATTTTGAAGGTATGTAATCATGATTTCAATATGGTTAAATGTAGGTTTAGATACTCCCTTAGGCTTATATATGTATGAATTATGATCTAAAATCAATGTAAGGGAAGTTAGCTAATGATCTATGTTCTTCTACTTTCCTAGTATGTTGATATGTTATATTAGGTTATGGTATAATCTTGTAGTAAATTGTACATGGTTTCTTATATGTTTAAAGTACATTTAGCTACTGCCATATATATGAATTATTGATAAACAAGGTGTATTTATCTATGAGGATCAAAGGTTGGGGAGTTGGTAAGAATGCCTATTTTCTCTACACTTCTACTTCTCTATTCTTTATAGAAATGTTGATGAAGCCTTCTTTGGCATTGTGTGGTATGGTCCACTTTTGGTGGCGGTGTTTACTTTATTGTCATTATATATGTGTTGATCATGGCCTTGAAGGCAAATTGATGAACTTATGAACATGTGCTTAAGATGATACTATGAGAAGCTTATGCCTATATTCCTATTCTAGTTGTGAATTAGGTTGTGTGGCTATTGTATGAGCATGTGTATAAACATGTTAGGGTAAAGTATAGGTGCTGCCATGGATGTGTTAAGATGGTTAATAACCCCTTACCTATGTACCCTTATATGAAAGTGTAAATAGCTAAAGTTAGGAGTCTTGATTATAAGGTATATATTATTTTGTCTCCTATGCTATTATGTTTTGTGTGCTATGTTCTTGGAAGTGTAATGTGGTCTAAGAGGGTGGCTGACACAAGAAGTTATTGATAGCCATTATATGATCATGTTGGTCAATGTACACACACACTCACTCACATGCATATTACAAGTAGTATAAGTCATTGTGTCTAAATGAAAGGTAGTTCTCATATTCACTAGTGTCTACTGCTATGCATGTTAAGGTGATGTTCATGAATGTATGATTTGTAGTCCCTTAATAGGATGACTTGATAGGTGTACTAGTATGGGCAAGGGTATGGGACCTTGTCTATGCATTGCATATGTGTATCATGATAGGATAGTTCCTAGGTTTGGTTCTTATGCATATGCAGGATGATTATGTGAATATGTTATGAATATGATATAATGAAGTATGAATGCGTATAGTGTCTTAGTAGGTTTATATGAAAGTATTGCTCATATAGTTATGCCTAAAGACTTATGCATTGATATATGAACATGTGTGACCTTATGTGTTATGTGAAAGGTTTGCTCACATCTAAGTATACACTCACACACATGGATGATCTAGTTAGTGAGAAGAGGCCTTGCTAGGGGTGCCCAAGAATACTCCAAAACTAGATAGGTGCTTGAATATGCTATAAGCATATGAATGATGAATATCCTAAGCTTATGTTTTTTATAAACAAACGTAATAAAGACTTTTCAATAAAGGGAACTTAGCTTAGCACCGAGTGAACTTGACATTGAGAGGTGTTGAATTTCCTTGGAGGAATATTCAACATTTGTCACTTATAGAGTGTTGACTTCCCTTAGAGGAATAATCACCTATGGACCTACATAAGGTGTCGAATTTCCTTAAAGGAATACTCACTTATGGACTTACATGAAGTGTTGACTTTCCTTGAGGAATATTCACTCATGTTTTCTCATGAGGTGAGGCCCCATTACCAAATGGTATATAGAGGGAATACGTATCTCTTATTCCCATAAACTATGCTTGCCACATAGGATCTAGCAAAGTGATTTCACTTAGCATGCTAGAATGTATGTTAATGTTGTACCTTGGCTAGGTAGGAACACCTTCCTTTGGTGTAAGGCTCTACAACACAAAATTCCATGTTTAGCGCCCATGGTCTTAGTGTCGGTTAAGTCTATGGTTTCCCTAAAGATAAAATGGACAATGGAAGTAATCGAATAGGATCCTAACTAGGAGGAATTAAGGTAAGTTACTTAGGATAGGTGGAAGTAATGAACCCATTTAGACATTGCACAAGTGACTCCTTAGGAAGTCTTAGGAAGGTACCCTAATGCATATGATTATGTATGTGTCCTTTATGTATGATATTGTAGTATTGGTTTGACTATGTTTATAGTGTACTATGCTTCTATAATGACTTGTGTTGTCTTGTGTAGATGCTATGTATGGCTTTTGTCTTGTGTTCCTAAGGTGATACATTTCACCAAGTATCCCTAAAGGATTACTTAGGAGGCTAATGAATTAAGAGTAAGGGTTCACTGTAAAGGTGATGGAGTTCACTGTAAAGTGACCCCAAATTGTACTTAAATTCTATATGTGCTTTTCTATGATGTTTGGCCTTTGATTGTGTTTTTATGGAGTATGTGTATGATACAAATGCTATTGATAAAAGTTTTATGATGATTTACTCAAAATGACATGAAGTATGATTTCAAAGGAAATGTCCCTTTTAAATGCATGTGTTTGTATGGTTGTCATACTTAGTACATTCTTCTACTAATTCCATTCTTCTTTACTTTTTACACAAAGTGTAGGTAATGGAATGATTAAAGGAGGTCTATGATTGAGGAGCTTGATAGATGATTCCCAAGCTCAATGAAAGGAATCCTTAAAGTTCAAGGATGTCCTACTTATGTCTTTAATGTAAAGTCTTTCAATACTGTATAGTTGTGTAATGTGTCTTATGGGCCGTGTCCTTAATATACTCTAAAGTTATTGAGTCTAAGATGGCAATGAGACTTATAGTCTAAATATGTATTATGACTTATGTTTTATATATATATGATGTGATGTTCCTAGCATATGATGTGCTATGAAAAGTTTTAAATTTTCCGCTAAATTTACTAGGCCAATGCAATGAATGATATGAAAGGCTTTTCTTAGACCTCGAAGAGGTCGACGATGCCGGTTACAATCCAAGATTGTATCCTATCTTCTAGGGTATGGTTTCGGGTGGTGACAGGGATTGCTGAGGATCTCGAGGAGGAGTGTAGGGCATCTATGCGGCATGATAGCATGGACCTTTCCAGGCTTATGGTCCATGTCCAGTAAGTGGAGGAAAGTAGGAAGAGGAAGCACACTAGGGCAGGGAACAGGTCAAGGCAAGCTGGGGAGAATTTTTCAAGGAACAGTAGTACTGGAATCGGGGATAAGCCCAGGTTTAAGAAGGGACTCTCCCACGAAGTGGAGTCAAGTTCATCCAAGGGTCGCTATGATAGGGATTCCGAGTCCAGAGTTAAAAGAAAAAATGAAGTAGATAAACCTCAGGAGAGACCACCTTGCAGGAAGTGTGGCAAACTGCATGGAGGAGAGTGTATGATGGTCACTAACGCTTGTTACAGTTGTGGCAAACCGGGTCCCATGGTGAAGGATTGTCCGAATAGGAGAAGTCAAGAACAAAGGAAGGAGAGAGTTCAGCCTAATGGTCCAAGTGAAGAGGATCCAAGGAGGCAACGATTCTTCGCACTCAAGTCTAGGGGTGCAGGGGAAGGCACTTCTGGTGAAGCCTCGGGTGCGTAGCCTTAATTAGTCTTTCAAATATTTGACTCTGTATGGTGTTTATGCACTAGTATGAGGTTAATATGTTTGAGTCATCATGTTGGTTGCTGATTTGTATGACTTATATGTTTACTTATGTTGTATGCTTTGATGAGACTAGTTTAGGCAAGATTTCCTTAGTCTATTAATGTAAAGCTACTAGTAGGTTTCAAGGATGTGCACCATCATGTTAATATGTGAATCAGATATTCATCAATGGGGAGTATTGAATTACTTATGTATGCATACATTCTATAGATGACTTACATATTGTTAGTAAAGAGTAGTATCATTTGGGCACGAATGTTCCTAAGGGGGGGATAATTTAACAACCCTAAAAATGGATAAGATAAGTAATGCTTAATGTGTCAAGAATGCCTACGATTAGACCAGGATTCACACGTATTGATGCGCATAGAACTAGACCTCGGAACCCTTGCTACAGCCAAGCCAACTAACTTGGGGAGTTATTTGATCTTGGAAAGGTTGGGTCCAACCTTGTAGGGCTCTCGAATACGAAGATTTACTCGAAGGCGTCTTTACCGGACTTAAAAAGGGGAAATCTTAGGTTTGAAGGGTCTAGGGGTAAAATGGTCTTTTTCCTGGCTAAGGGTAGTATTGTAATTACCCTAAATATATAATTAATTATTTAATTAATAAGGTGGAGGGGCAATTTGGGGAGAGAGGGCCGAAATTGGGCTCTTGAAGTGAAGTCTTGCTCCACCCGGGTTCGAACGTAGGTGGAAGCAATGAATTAAAGTGATTTTTACTTAAGCTATTGAATTAATGTAACTAATTAATAATTATTATTCATTAGCTGATTTAAAATAAAATAAAAATCAGATTTTTAATAATAACTAAAACTTATTTGACTAAGTCCTAAACTATACTCCTAAGCCTAATATAACTCCTACTCTCTCACGTCTATCTCTCAACTCTCACGCTCAATCTCTCATATTCTTTCAACAAAATTTCTCTCCCAAAATAAGATACAAAATCAGAAAAATAAGCCAAGTTCTTCACACTTGAAGAACTCGCACGAATTCACAAGAAAACAAACGTTAATCGCACACTAGGCTAAGGGAGGTTGTCATTCGAGTGGAGTTGATATTGAGGAGGCTTAGACGTGTTCTTGGGTGAAGTTTTTGGGCTTCAAGTCAAGGGTTTAACGTCAAAAAGGTATGGGTTTTCTTCTCTCTTGGTCCCTTTCCCAAGAGACCCTTTAAGGTTCATATTATTCATTAGAAAACTAGGATTGTTTCCCCTTTTGCATGCCCCTGTCACTAGCTCCCAATGAATCATAGGTTGGGTATGATTGATGGTAGATTTAGGTGTATGTTATGTTTTCGTGATGAATATAATTATTTTTGTGTACTTGAAATCGTATAAAAGACAACCATGTATTCAAAATTTTGTGCAAGTGTGCGCGTGTGCAAAAATGTTACTGTAAATGGAGTCCTCGAGTTAAGGCTTCAAATTTGATAACGTTTTGGTTGTCATTTTACGTGCATAAACCTATGTAAATCGTGATGTTAATTAAAATGGAAGTGTGGATGATTTGAGTATCAATATTTTGGCTAGAATCTATGAAAATGCACCCCAAAAAGTGTGAAATGATCTATGTATTTCCCTAAGATTTCAAGTGAAAATGTTGGTGAAAATAAGTTACGAAAATGACTAAATTTCCAGCAAACTTACAAGTTTAGTTTAGGCTAAATGTAGAGGAATAAATCTGGAAATTTAATTGATTATAAAGGGATGAGGCCACCAGGATTCGAACCTGTGACCTAACCCGTGTGATGCCTTAAACTCACAAGAAAGGAAATGGGGTCAGGGGGAATCGATGTGGGGTATGATGGCTGAAAATGTAGAGTACAAATATTAATAAAATAAAATGGGAGGCGTGGGAATCGAAACCATGACCTACAGGCAGCGAGTGAAGTGAAAGAAAAATAAAAGAAAGGAAATGTGAGTCGTGGGAATCGAACGCACAACCTCAAGGCTGTGAAGGAGAGTAAAGGATAAAGGGAAAATAAAAGAAAATAAAGTGAGGTTGTGGGGGCTCGATCCCACAACCTCACTGCCAACGTAGAGGTAGTCAAGAGAATTAAATGAAATTAAAATAATGAGGGTGTGGGGGTTTGAACCCACAACCTCTCAGTCCCAAACGAATAAAAGAAAAATAAAGAGAAGTTGTGGGGGTTTGATCCCACAACCTCATGGTTAATGTGAAATAGACAAGGAAAATAAATAGGAAATAAAAGGGGGCTGTTGGGGTTCGAACCCACAACCCCTCGGTCAAGGGAGAGAGTTTCCAAATAAAAGGAACTAAAATGAAATGTTGATGTTGGGGCTCGATCTAGTGTCCCAATGTCATGAGGACTAAAAATAAAATCAAGGAAAAATGTAGGTGTTGTCCAAGGGATTCGAACTTGGGTTCCCTTGCCCAAATTTCCGTATTGATACATAAGTCATACGTGAATTAAATGTTCAAGAATAATGCCACTTACTTAGATCAAAATCGAGATCTTGGCATATATACAAGATACATAAGTCTTGTACTACATAATCTTAAGAAGATATGAGTCACATAACGAATTATGAATGAAGCCTCTTGGCTTGTATGTATAGACCCATAAGTCTAGCATACGTTTAAAAATAAGTGAACCTAAGATGTATGTAATGAAATGAAGTAACCCTAGAACGGTTAAGTACGAGTGTAAAAACACTAAATGGCCAAGTGCATTGGCATACGATGAAATGATTATTATCTAATAAAATGATGAAACCTTATAAGGGTTAAGTAAGAGTGTGAAACACACAAATGGCCAAGTGCATTGGCATATGATGAAATGAACATTCACGTAAAATAGGGTGAGTAATTATGAACAACAATCGTGCTAATGTTAATAAATGTGGTGACAACATGATATGACGCTAATGTGAAAGATGAGAACAATCTCAAATGAGCTTAAATAAATGTTACCAAAACGTACTCACCTATGAGAGTGTAAGTTAATGAAGAGACCAGTCTCTATGAACACTCTAATGAAAGTATTGAGATTAACACACTTAATACTAATGATGAGATGAGAAATCATCTATTGAGCTATGATGTCATCATACTAGAAGTCAGCTTCCATGACGTATGAGTTGAATGTAATGGAACTTTATACTGAGCACCGATAGACTAGCTATGAGCGGTGATGCCTTCTTTCGGGAAGGGAGGAGATTCACATAACTCTCATGAGATGAGACTGTCCGGCTTGCCGGGTATGGGTCTCCTTATATCTCCTGGTCTTCGATCCTATACTGCCAATATAGGGATCTGGCGTGGTTAAATTCCCATGTATGCTAGCATGTTTTGGGTCATTTTGGCCGGTGATTCCACCTCTTTTCGGTGTGGGGGAGACACTGGATTTCATGATGCTCACATGATCTATGTCGGTTAAAGTTAAAGTTCGCAATGAATGAATGAGGCCAGCCTCAAATGATGCACATAATGAAATGAATGATACTAAACGTGTTAGGATAGAATAATCAAGAGGTGATCTAGAGTCAAGTGATAACACTAGGTTATTCTTGATCATTGCACAAAAAACCCGATGAAAGTCTTAAACTACATCCTAGGTATAACTGGTGTTCACACTAGCCCATGAACGAAATGAAATGAAGTACGTACGAATGAATGAAGCAGACTCTGTGTTTGCTAATGAAGACTCCCTAGTTGAGGTCCCATATGTTGAGCCCTCATTTTAGAAAGTCTTAATGTCAAGT
Source organism: Solanum sitiens (assembly GCA_016801875.1). Classification (NCBI taxonomy): domain Eukaryota; kingdom Viridiplantae; phylum Streptophyta; class Magnoliopsida; order Solanales; family Solanaceae; genus Solanum; species Solanum sitiens. Next base: position 20,864 of record JABWTJ010000176.1, read on the forward strand.
CCATGATTCCAAGGTCTCATGGCATATGAATGAATGTTATAAAAGATGTTATATGCTATATGCTATATGATATGTGCTATGTGTAAGATGTTATGTGCTGTGCAATATAATAAGTATGATGATGCATGTTACTCTCATGGCATGACTTTCCTTATCCAAATTTGGGAAGCTCACTAACTTTTCTAATCCAAATTTGGAAAGTTCACTAACTTTCCTAATCCCAATTTGGCAAGTCCACTGACTTGACTTTCCATAATCATGTTGTTAGGAAAGAGCTATTCTTTCTCATGCATGTCCTTGGTGTGTGCTTGCATATACCCATACTTAGTACAAGTGTGTACTAATCCCATACAACTCAATATTTTTAGGTGCAGGCACAGGTGGACGCTAGAGCTTACAGGTGGACGTTGCAGCTATCCGAACGTGGAGCTTTCATCCGGACTTAGTAGGCCCTCATACTTTCGAGGATGTCTATTGTTATTATCTAGATTAGATGCAGTCTTTAGCTAGTGGAGCATGTTCCACTAGTGTTTCTTTCCACTTGTCACAACCCAAAAGCATACCCTAGAAGATAGGGTACAATCTTGGATTGTAACCGGCGTCGTCGACCTCTCGGAGGTCTAAGACAAGCCTCTCATATCATTCATTGCATTGGCATAGTAAATTTAGCGGAAAATTTAAAACTTTTCATAGCACATCATATGCTAGAAACATCACATCATATATATAAAACATAAGTCATAATACATAATTAGACTCTAAGTCTCTTTGCCATCTTAGACTCAATAACTTTAGAATACATTAGGGACACGGCCCATACGATACCATACATAACTATACAATATTTAAAGACTTCATATTAAAGACATAAGTAGGACATCCTTGAACTTAAGGATTCCTTTCCTTGAGCTTGAGAAAACACCTATCAAGCTTCTCGATCATCTATCTCCTTTAAGCATTCCAATACCTACACTTTGTGTAAAAAGTAAAGAAGAATGGGATTAGCACAAGAATGTACTAAGTATGGCAACCATGCAAAAACATGCATTTAAAAGGGACATTTCCTTGAAATCATACTTCATGCCATTTTGAGTAAATCATCATAAAACCTTTATCAATATCATTTACATCATCCACATACGTCATAGCAACACAATCAAAGGCCAATCATCAAATGAAAGCACATATAGAATATAAGTGCACATAAATGTCACTTTATAGTGAACTCACCCTTCTTAGCATTTAACTCTTTCTTTCAATTCATTAATCTCCTAAGTAATCCTTTAGGGATACTTGGTGCAATGCATCACCTTAGGAACATAAGAGAATACCATATATAGTATCTATACAAGACAACACATGCCATCATAGAAGTATAGTACAACATAAACATAGTCAAACCAAGACTACAACATCATACATAAAGGACACATACATAATCATATGCATTAGAGAACCTTCCTAAGACTTCCTAAGGAGTCACTTGTGCAATGTCTAGATGGGTTCATTACTTCCATCTATCCTAAGTAACTTACCTTAAGTCCTCCTAGTTAGGATCCTATTCAATTACTTCCATTGTCCATTTTACCTTTAGGGAAACCATAGCCTTAACCGACACTAAGACCATGGGTGCTAATCATGGAATTTGGTGTTGTAGAGCCTTACACCAAAGGAAGGTGTTACTACCTAGCCAAGGTAGAACATTAACATACATGCTAGCATATCAAGTGAATTCACTTTGCTAGATCCTATGTGGCAAGCATAGTTTATGGAACTAAGAGATAGGTATTCCCTCTATATACCATTTGGTAATGGGGCCTCACCTCATGAGATAACATGAGTGAATATTCCTCAAGGAAAGTCAACACTTCATGTAAGTACATAGGTGAGTATTCCTCTAAGGGAAGTCGACACCATACGTAGGTCCATAGGTGATTATTCCTCTAAGGGAAGTCAACACTCTATAAGGGACAAATGGTGAAATATTCCTCTAAGGGAAGTCGACACCATACATAGGTCCATAGGTGATTATTCCTCTAAGGGAAGTCAACACTCTATAAGGGACAAATGGTGAAATATTCCTCTAAGGGAAGTCAACACCTCTCAATGTCAAGTTCACTCGGTGCTAGGCTAAGTTCCCTTTATTGAAAAGCCTTTATTAAGTTTATTTATAAAACATAAGCTTTAGAATATCCATCATTCATATGCTTATAGCATATTCAAGCACCTATCTAGAATTTATAACATTCTTGGGCACCCCTATCAAGGCCCCTATAAATTACTAGATCATCCATGTGTGTGAGTGTATATATATATATGTGAGAAAACCTTTCACATAACACATCAAGTCACACACTTTCACATATCAATGCATAAGTCTGTAGGCATAACTATATGAGCAATCCTTTCATATAAACCTACTAAGACATTATACACATTCATACTTCATCATATCATATTCATAACATGTTCATATAATCATCCTTCATATGCATAAGAACCAAACCTAGGAACTATCCTATCAAGATATACATGTGCAATGCATAGACAAGGTCCCATACCCTTGTCCATACTAGTACACCTATCAAGTCATCCTAGTAAGGGAATACAAATCATACATTCATAAGCATCACCTTAATATGCATAGTAGTAAACACTAGTGAATATGAGAACTACCTTTCATTTAGACCCAGTGACTCATACTACTTGAAATATGCATGTAAGTGAGGGTGTGTGTACATTTACCAACATGATCACGTAATGGCCATCAATAACATCTTAAGTCAGCCACACTTACTTGACCATATTATACTTCAAGCACATAGCACACAACACGTAATAGCATAGGAGACATGACAATATATACCATGTAATCAAGACTCCTAACTTTAGCTATCTACACTTCCATATAAGGGATACATGGGTAGAGGCTATTAACCACTTTAGCACATCAATAGCAGCACCTATACAACACCCTAACATGATTATACACATGCCCATACAATAGCCACATAACCTAATTCACAACTAGAATAGGAAAGTAGGCATGAGCTTCTCATAGTATCATTTTAAGCACATGTTCATAAGTTCATCAATTTGCCTTCATGGCCATGGTCAACACATTTACAATAACATTAAAGTAAACACCGCCACCATAAGTGGACCATACCACACAATGACATACAAGGCTTCATCAACTTTACTATAAAGAATAGAGAAGTAGGAGAGTAAAGAGAATAAGCAATCTTACCAATTTCTCACCCTTTGATCATCATTGATCAATACACCTTATTCATCATTAAGATACATATATGGCAGTAGCTAATGAAATCATAGTCTAGATGAGACACTACTACAATTTGCCATTAAGGTCGATACAAGCATACTTTATATAGGGAGTTCATGGAAAGTAAGTTTACATAGGTTAATCATATTCAACCTATCATGAATTGACCCATATTGTATTAATTACATATAATTCATCCTCATACTTCATTATAGGCAGCAGCTATAGACATTAACCATAATCAATTCTTATAGCGACTAACCTAACGTTAAGATCACAAGTTACAACTTCATAGACAAGAAGAGCCTAGATTAATTCCAACCAAGCCTTTTCTACTTTAGTCATACATGATTTATATCCACAATTCAACCATGGTATTAACCTAAAACAGTAGCTACAAGAACCACAACTTAATCGAAATTCACTTTAGATCACAAGAAAACCAACGTTAAAGTGAACTATAGAAAACTAGGCTAAACATGCTCAAATCTTCATACATTAATCCTCATGCATCATTCAACATCAATTCAACATAAATTCATGTAAATAACAGTATATATCATCACCTCAACGTAAGAGAATCATAGTTCAATCGATAACAAGTCAAGATCACAAAGCCCATGTAAGAGCTAAACCAAATTTTGGAAGGAACATGGGTTCATCATGCAATTGGAGTGAAATAACATTCAAATCACTGTATTAACTTCAATTCATCATGATTTAATCATTAAAAACGTTTTGAGAAAGAACCCATGGCTAGATTGGAGAAGAAGAACTTTGATCATAAACTTTTTTTGAAAAACATTGAGAATGGCTCTCTAGATGAAAAGATAACTAGAGATGAAGATCACCATACCTTTTATTAGTTGAAAACCTCTAAAACTTCATGATTCATCCATGGAAAACCCAGCTTGAATCTGTTCTTGAGCTTCACCAACAATGGTGGTTTTAGAGAGAACATTTTTGGAGAGAAAGGCTTAAAATATGTGAGAGGGTTTTGGGAATGGGTTAATCACGTTTTGGATGGCTTATATACACCTAAAATCACTTAATTAAACCTATTATAGTCAGGTTAGGACGTGGGGTGAATTTACCATTCACCCCTTTAAGAGGCAGCACGCAGGCAGCTAACTAGCAGGCCACCCGCGACGCATGCCTTGACGGGGCGTCATGGGCTTGACGGGGCGTCATGCCCTCCGTCGCCCATGACTTAGCCAATTTCTTGGCTCACAACCTGCCCAAGGATACCCTCCTTCGACGGGACCTGCTTGACGGTCCGTTGGAGGCCCAACGGTCCGTCATTGGGTCCGTCAAGGACACTGCCCAGGCAGTGTAAAGGCAGCCTTGGGGTCCTTCTTTTGGGGCCTCTTGTGGGGCCCTTTAGAAGTCGTACCCGGGCGTTTCCAACGCGATTACAAACCTTAACATGTTATAGACCTACCACATACGTTTCATCCAAAACAAACACCTACAAGACGTCCAAACAGCCTTGACCCCAACATGTCATACGATGAACGTCTTAGGGGCTATCTTTCGAACGCCTTGGACGTTCTTGGGCGTTTGACCTCCAAACTTCACGAAACTTCATACAATAACATTAAACATCATTTAAAACCGTTTCAAGACTTATTTGACTCAGTTCACACAATTTAGGCATGCATACACACATGAGGCACATAAGCGACTATTCGTCGAACGTCTTGGACGTCCCTTGACGTTCGACTTCCAAATCACTTCAAACTTTGCACACTGACTCTATATGACATAATAAGGCATTTTAGGACCTTATAACGATAAGACGAACATGTTAGGCTCTAGTCCCCTTATCTCATTTTCGAGGTCTTACAATATCCCCCACTTGGGAACATTCGTCCTCGAATGACACTTAGGACTCTTTAATCACATCAATGACTTCAATGCATATAAGAGCAGTTCATCACAATTTAAAATATCATCAAATCATTTTAGCACTCCATGCACACAAGTAAGCAAAACTTCGATTCACTCACCCTTAATGCATTAATCAAAGAGGCTCTTATCATGTTCATAGGAGGAACATACTTCTCCTAATCATAACATGGTCATTGCACCTTAATTCATCAAGATATCATCTTGCAAGGCCACATATAGGCAGATTTCAACAATACTCAAAACAAGTAGGCATTCATACTTCAATGCACATAGACTTGAGTTAATTGCATTTAACAAAAATCTTCATTAGTTAGACCTAGTACCATGAAGGTCATACTCAACCATACCATGCTTAGTGGTGTCCATGGAGGAATGTCTTGCTCCTCAACACATTACATGTATCATGAGTTCACACCTTAGCAAAGTACAAGGTCAATTTCCTTAAAAATGAGAAATTTCAACTTTCAAGCAAAGTCATGCATATATTTTTCTTCCTAGTGAAGTCTAAATGGCAAGTCACACCAAGTGCATCACAACAAAATAGGAAGTCATTCCACAAATCTCTTTTCTTAACATATTACTCATCCTTAAAGTAAGCCTCATTTTGGAAAAATAGCACAAACCATAGGCACACACGTATACACTTAGCAAAACATGCTTTCACCTTTCAAGAATGAGCCTACAATTTTATATTACAAATCATCAAGTCACTAAATTTTCAAGAGAGTCAACATATTTCATGGTAAAAGAGACTCAACTTCGATTGCAAGGCTAAACAATTTACCCTACAAGTGACTATTTCCAAGTTCCTTGTCTTACCTCATGAAGTCAGCTTCACAATTAGCACATTAAAATGCAAGTCAACAAGAGAAAACATGGATTTTATCAAAAATTTCTTTTCATGCCCTTTGGAAAATTCACCATGTCTCTAAGATGATGTCAATTAATTCATACCAATCATATAAAGATCATGCAATTCACACTTTCTGCAAGACTATTTTCATGAACAAGCATACTAAGAATTCATATTTTCAAATTCGTGTAAGAATAGAAGAACAATGTAGACAATTTCTACAATCTCACCACTCAAACACCATCCCCCACTTAGGGTAAACCAACTTAAGAGCAACTTAACCCAACATATAGAGGATTTCAAATACAAAACCTTCACAATCATAACTTAAAGTGATTACTACTTTAGAGAAAATTCTCATTAATTCAATTTAACAACTCATTCTTCATAAGCATGCATACTATATTTACAATTCAAGTCTCCGTAAAAGACTCCAATTTATGCTAGCAACTCATCAAGTATCATTTATATGCAAAGGAAAACAATGCACATTTTTAATCGCATACACTCATAGGATAGCATACCTCCATAGGTAGTCATTAAACAATCCAAGTTCAAATCCAAATATTTGGATACTATCATACAAAATCATATAGGAATACACGATTTAAGAGAAATCACTTTAACCACTATAACTTCACTAAATCAAGTAACCCAATAAGAACTACAATTAGCACCATACTCCACTCATCCATAACATTCATGCATGGATAACTCCATATCTTTAGCACACTAGGCTATTTACATGATTATAAGCATAGAGATCATCTCATAAGCACATTCACATTTATCATCATACACATACATAGTATTACCCTCCTAAGGTCTCCATCAAGGAAAACTAGTGCAAGACATAGGTAGAGTCCCATACCCCTACCTAAGTCTAGTTAACCCTTCAAGTCGCCTTAGTAAGTATATACATCATCAAATAAGAACAAGTGTCACCTTCACACATACTCATTCAAACCATAAAACAAGGATAACCATTTCAAACTCACCTTTTCTCCCTCAAGCATAGAGAATTCTCATCCAAGCAATCATATCTAAAAGACCACGGGACAAGAAAACATAAGAGAGAGATCTTATAGAATTAAGTTCTATGGCACGATATAAGATTGATGAAGAAGGGAAACTCTATCGTCCTATGGCCTCTCGTACCATTAAATGTGTCGCGACTCACCACCAATGATACGAGACTCTACTAGACGTGGCAATATGAGACTTTTTAGAACCTAAAACCGCTTCATAAACCTCATGCTCTGATACCAAGTTTGTCACAACCCAAAAGCATACCCTAGAAGATAGGGTACAATCTTGGATTGTAACCGGCGTCGTCGACCTCTCGGAGGTCTAAGACAAGCCTCTCATATCATTCATTGCATTGGCATAGTAAATTTAGCGGAAAATTTAAAACTTTTCATAGCACATCATATGCTAGAAACATCACATCATATATATAAAACATAAGTCATAATACATAATTAGACTCTAAGTCTCTTTGCCATCTTAGACTCAATAACTTTAGAATACATTAGGGACACGGCCCATACGATACCTTACATAACTATACAATATTTAAAGACTTCATATTAAAGACATAAGTAGGACATCCTTGAACTTAAGGATTCCTTTCCTTGAGCTTGAGAAAACACCTATCAAGCTTCTCGATCATCTATCTCCTTTAAGCATTCCAATACCTACACTTTGTGTAAAAAGTAAAGAAGAATGGGATTAGCACAAGAATGTACTAAGTATGGCAACCATGCAAAAACATGCATTTAAAAGGGACATTTCCTTGAAATCATACTTCATGCCATTTTGAGTAAATCATCATAAAACCTTTATCAATATCATTTACATCATCCACATACGTCATAGCAACACAATCAAAGGCCAATCATCATATGAAAGCACATATAGAATATAAGTGCACATAAAGGTCACTTTATAGTGAACTCACCCTTCTTAGCATTTAACTCTTTCTTTCAATTCATTAATCTCCTAAATAATCCTTTAGGGATACTTGGTGCAATGCATCACCTTAGGAACATAAGAGAATACCATATATAGTATCTATACAAGACAACACATGCCATCATAGAAGTATAGTACAACATAAACATAGTCAAACCAAGACTACAACATCATACATAAAGGACACATACATAATCATATGCATTAGAGAACCTTCCTAAGACTTCCTAAGGAGTCACTTGTGCAATGTCTAGATGGGTTCATTACTTCCATCTATCCTAAGTAACTTACCTTAAGTCCTCCTAGTTAGGATCCTATTCAATTACTTCCATTGTCCATTTTACCTTTAGGGAAACCATAGCCTTAACCGACACTAAGACCATGGGTGCTAATCATGGAATTTGGTGTTGTAGAGCCTTACACCAAAGGAAGGTGTTACTACCTAGCCAAGGTAGAACATTAACATACATGCTAGCATATCAAGTGAATTCACTTTGCTAGATCCTATGTGGCAAGCATAGTTTATGGAACTAAGAGATAGGTATTCCCTCTATATACCATTTGGTAATGGGGCCTCACCTCATGAGATAACATGAGTGAATATTCCTCAAGGAAAGTCAACACTTCATGTAAGTACATAGGTGAGTATTCCTCTAAGGGAAGTCGACACCATACGTAGGTCCATAGGTGATTATTCCTCTAAGGGAAGTCAACACTCTATAAGGGACAAATGGTGAAATATTCCTCTAAGGGAAGTCGACACCATACATAGGTCCATAGGTGATTATTCCTCTAAGGGAAGTCAACACTCTATAAGGGACAAATGGTGAAATATTCCTCTAAGGGAAGTCAACACCTCTCAATGTCAAGTTCACTCGGTGCTAGGCTAAGTTCCCTTTATTGAAAAGCCTTTATTAAGTTTATTTATAAAACATAAGCTTTAGAATATCCATCATTCATATGCTTATAGCATATTCAAGCACCTATCTAGAATTTATAACATTCTTGGGCACCCCTATCAAGGCCCCTATAAATTACTAGATCATCCATGTGTGTGAGTGTATATATATATATGTGAGAAAACCTTTCACATAACACATCAAGTCACACACTTTCACATATCAATGCATAAGTCTGTAGGCATAACTATATGAGCAATCCTTTCATATAAACCTACTAAGACATTATACACATTCATACTTCATCATATCATATTCATAACATGTTCATATAATCATCCTTCATATGCATAAGAACCAAACCTAGGAACTATCCTATCAAGATATACATCTGCAATGCATAGACAAGGTCCCATACCCTTGTCCATACTAGTACACCTATCAAGTCATCCTAGTAAGGGAATACAAATCATACATTCATAAGCATCACCTTAATATGCATAGTAGTAAACACTAGTGAATATGAGAACTACGTTTCATTTAGACCCAGTGACTCATACTACTTGAAATATGCATGTAAGTGAGGGTGTGTGTACATTTACCAACATGATCACGTAATGGCCATCAATAACATCTTAAGTCATCCACACTTACTTGACCATATTATACTTCAAGCACATAGCACACAACACGTAATAGCATAGGAGACATGACAATATATACCATGTAATCAAGACTCCTAACTTTAGCTATCTACACTTCCATATAAGGGATACATGGGTAGAGGCTATTAACCACTTTAGCACATCAATAGCAGCACCTATACAACACCCTAACGTGATTATACACATGCCCATACAATAGCCACATAACCTAATTCACAACTAGAATAGGAAAGTAGGCATGAGCTTCTCATAGTATCATTTTAAGCACATGTTCATAAGTTCATCAATTTGCCTTCATGGCCATGGTCAACACATTTACAATAAAATTAAAGTAAACACCGCCACCATAAGTGGACCATACCACACAATGCCATACAAGGCTTCATCAACTTTACTATAAAGAATAGAGAAGTAGAAGAGTAAAGGTATTAAGCATTCTTACCAAATTCTCATCCTTTGATCATCATTGATCAATACACCTTATTCATCAATAAAACACATATATGGCAGTAGCTAATGAAATCATAGTCTAGATGAGACACTACTACAATTTGCCATTAAGGTCGATACAAGCATACTTTATATAGGGAGTTCATGGAAAGTAAGTTTACATAGGTTAATCATATTCAACCTATCATGAATTGAACCATATTGTATTAATTACATATAATTCATCCTCATACTTTATTATAGGCAGCAGCTATAGATTAACCATAATCAATTCTTATAGCGACTAACCTAACGTTAAGATCACAAGTTACAACTTCATAGACAAGAAGAGCCTAGATTAATTCAAACCAAGCCTTTTCTACTTTAGTCATACATGATTTATATCCACAATTCAACCATGGTATTAACCTAAAATAGTAGCTACAAGAACCACAACTTAATCGAAATTCACTTTGGATCACAAGAAAACCAACGTTAAAGTGAACTATAGAAAACTAGGCTAAACATGCTCAAATCTTCATACATTAATCCTCATGCATCATTCAACATCAATTCAACATAAATTCATGTAAATAACAGTATATACCATCACCTCAACGTAACAGAATCATAGTTCAATCGATAACAAGTCAAGATCACAAAGCCCATGTAAGAGCTAAACCAATTTTGGAAGGAACATGGGTTCATCATGCAATTGGAGTGAAATAACATTCAAATCACTGTATTAACTTCAATTCATCATGCTTTAATCATTAAAAACGTTTTGAGAAAGAACCCATGGCTAGATTGGAAGATTGGAAACTTGTTCATAAGATTTCTTTGAAAAACATTGAGAAGAACTCTCCAAGTGAAAGGTTACTTAGAGATGAAGGATCACCATACCTTTTATTAGTTGAAAACCTCTAAAACTTCTTGATTCATCCATGGAAAACCCAGCTTGAATCTGTTCTTGAGCCTCACCAACAATGGTGGTTTTAGAGAGAACATTTTTGGAGAGAAAGGCTTAAAATATGTGAGAGGGTTTTGGGAATGGGTTAATCACGTTTTGGATGGCTTATATACACCTAAAATCACTTAATTAAACCTATTATAGTCAGGTTAGGACGTGGGGTGAATTTACCATTCACCCCTTTAAGAGGCAGCACGCAGGCAGCTAACTAGCAGGCCACCCGCGACGCATGCCTTGACGGGGCGTCATGGGCTTGACAGGGCGTCATGCCCTCTGTCGCCCATGACTTAGCCAATTTCTTGGCTCACAACCTGCCCAAGGATACCCTCCTTCGACGGGACCTGCTTGACGGTCCGTTGGAGGCCCAACGGTCCGTCATTGGGTCCGTCAAGGACACTGCCCAGGCAGTGTATTGGCAGCCTTGGGGTCCTTCTTTTGGGGCCTCTTGTGGGGCCCTTTAGAAGTCGTACCCGGGAGTTTCCAACGCGATTACAAACCTTAACATGTTATAGACCTACCACATAAGTTTCATCCAAAACAAACACCTACAAGACGTCCAAACAGCCTTGACCCCAACATGTCATATGATGAACGTCTTAGGGGCTATCTTTCAAACGCCTTGGACGTTCTTGGGCGTTTGACCTCCAAACTTCACGAAACTTCATACAATAACATTAAACATCATTTAAAACCATTTCAAGACTTATTTGACTCAGTTCACACAATTTAGGCATGCATACACACATGAGGTACATAAGCGACTATTCGTCGAACATCTTGGACGTCCCTTGACGTTCGACTTCCAAATCACTTCAAACTTTGCACACTGACTCTATATGACATAATAAGACATTTTAGGACCTTATAACGATAAGACGAACATGTTAGGCTCTAGTCCCCTTATCTCATTTTCGAGGTCTTACACCACTTTCATTTCAGACTTTGTATTGGTGCCGTTTTGGCGAAAATACGTCCAATGCGATTATGAACTTTTTCTTTCATTTGACTATGTCTATATTAGATGGTTGATTTGTGAACGCCCATGATGTTAAGTTTAAAATGTTTAGCATGAAATAAGAAAACAAAAAGTTCAAATTTTCCGCTAAAATTAACCTAGATGAAGTAAGAATGACGTATGTAGGCTTGTCTGCGACCTCTGAGAGGTCAATGACGCCTGTCTCATCTAGGATCTAAATTCCGGTCGTGACAAAGTTGGTATCGGAGCACTAGGTTAAATTTCGAGAATAATGAGTTCACATCAACCACATTGAGTAGTTTCTAAGTCATGGTAGTGAAGTGCACCACTATCCTGAATTAGAGACTGCATAATGCGTAGGAAAATTTTCCTTCTTCTGATCTTATCGTGCTTTTCTTAATGTTTGATTTCTTGGTTTTACGAGCAGCTGCTGGGGACAATCAGGTTGCACCCCAGGCTCCAGCTGAAGGAGTGTCTATGCCGGTTAACCCAGCTGGGTTGACTGATGCGGAGGTGAGGGCATCTCTTGCCCAGATGGCACAGGCCATCACTATGCAGGCCCAGGCCATGACTGACCAGGTCAACCGGCAGAATGTTCAGTGGGAGAACCCCATCGGTTAGTAGCATGGCTGACAGGCTGAGAGATTTCACGAGGATGAATTCTCCTATTTTCACAGGGTCTAAGACTTCAGAGGATCCCCAGGAGTTTGTGGACGAGGTGCATAAGATTTTGGTGGCTATGGGGCCCACAGATACTGAGAAGGCTGAGCTGTCTTCCTATCAGCTCAAGGATGTTGCACAGATTTGGTGCAAGATGTGGGAGGATAGCCGAGATTTGGGTGAAGTTCTGGTCCCTTGGGAGCTGTTTAAGACAGCCTTTGTGGAGAGATTTTTCCCCAGGGAGATGAGGGAGGCCAAGGTTGAGGAATTTATCAACCTTAAACCGAGATCGATGACAGTCAGGGAGTATTCCCTGAAGTTTGAGAAATTATCTAGGTACGCCACTTCTCTTGTGTCTAACAGCAGAGACGAGATGAGTAGATTCTTGACAGGGATTGCTGAGGATCTCGAGGAGAAGTGTAGGGCAGCTATCCTGTATAATAGCATGGACCTTTCAAGGCTTATGGTCTATGTCCAGCAAGTGGAGGAAAGCAGGAAGAGGAAGCACACTAAGGCATGGAACATGTCAAGGCAAGCTGAGGAGAATTTTTCAAGGAAGAGTAGTACTGGAATCAGGGATAAGCCCAGGTTTAAGAAGGGACTCTCGAAAGAGGTCTGGTTGATTGTGAGGAATTCAAAGAGGCTTTCCTAGATAAGTTCTTTCCTTTAGAGTGGAGGGAGAAGAAGATGGTTGAATTCATGAACCTTCGTCAAGGGGGAATGAGTGTGCAAGAATACTCTCTCAAATTCACCCATCTCTCTAAGTATTCCCCAACCATGGTAGCCAACCCTAGGGCTAGGATGAAAAAGTTTGTGATGTGAGTGTCTAGCTTGGTGGAAAAAGAGTGTCGTACGGCAATGCTTCTTAATAACATGGATATCTCTAGGCTCATGGTTTATGCACAACAAATTGAGGAGTCCAATATTAGGGAGATAAGGCAAGAGGGTAAGAGGCCTAGGTCGGATGATACTAGTCACCAAAAGCCTAGGAAGAGGTTCTATCACCAATATTCTTCTATGGGAAACAAGGATAGGGCTCCAAATAAACATTCCCAAGGTGGTGGCCATTCCTATGAAAATGCTAGGTGCCCTACTTGTGGAAAGCAACATTGGGGTAAGTGTCTTGCGGGAACGGATGGTTGCATGTGGTAATAAGGGCCACAAGATGAGGGACTGCCCAAAACTCATATCAAGGGGGAAAGATGTCAATCAAGCTTCCCTAGGTCCTAATGCTCCCAAGAAGAACCCTTCCTATAGGATGAGGGCTAGGAAGGATTATTATCCGGATTTGATGATTTTGGTAAGTTTTAACCCTTTTGATTGTTGTTTTTATGTTATGAAGTGAGTTTATATGGTTTTATAGTTCATATGATCATGTCCTCTTGGTTAATTGCTTAAGTAATGAATTTTTGAAAATTTTGGTAGGATTGCCAGTGAACTTCACTGTAAGAATTTTTATTTTTGAGAAAAATTGCGTTGTCTTGAATTGAAGTTTCAATGTGTGTAAAATTATTGTATATGGGCATGTTTAATGTTGGAGAAGGTAATTCCTCCATAAGAGAAGTCTAAGAATGAGTTTTTACTTCTTGAAGTTTTGATAAAAGTGTTTGTGTTGCTAAGAGTTTAAAGGGTGAAATGATGCTTTTTGTTGTTGATGCTTTGTTGCTGAGTGTTTTGATCATTATTTAATTGAGTTATGTGATTCTCAGTGAGTCCTTGTTGTTCTAAAAAGTTTAAGTGACATTTGAGGACGAATGTTATTCCAAGTGGGGGAGAATGTGACGCCCTAAAACGAACTAAGGTGAACTAGAGCTTCGTAAGTGTTGCTTGAGTGAATTTTGTGTTAAACTAAGTTAGTCTAGTATTTCTAAGGTGTGTGTGAAGTTTTGTTGAATTTGGAGGTCAATCGACCAAAAACGTCCATGACGTTCGGAAGGTGTGCCCTAGAATGTACTAGTGTGTCTTGTTGTGTTTGGATGAGTTTTATGTGTTCGTTTTACTTGAAAATTGCATGTGATGTTCCTAAGAACTAGAAAACTTAGTTTAATGGTTTAACGTCCGGGCACAACCCCACCTTGTACCTACAAGGGGCCCTAGATGAAGGACCTAAGACTTGGGCAAATCTGCCAAAAAGTAGTAACCAAACGACGACCCAAAGGATGGTCCGTTGGTCTATCAACGGTCCGTTGACCTAGGGAGTCAATTGGCCCAAAAGGTCAAGGTGTCCAGGCTCCATTTGGAGCTAAGTATCAATGCACGAGACCCTACCAACGGTCCTTTGATGCACAGACGGTCCGTTGGTTAGGTATTGTCTGTGAGGCCTGCCAAAACTGTTAAGTGGCTACCTTGTCTTGGGGTGTTCGGTAAATTCACCCCAAGTAATTTAAGACCCTAGGAGGATATTTTTAGTGTTTTTAGGTTATATTAAATTAGTTTTACACCCTAGACCTAGACAAGACCCCTCACTTCAAAATTCAAACTCTCTCTCTCTAAAGACAAACTCTCTCAAGACTCCATTGAAAGCTAGAGGTCAAGGAAATAAAGAGGGCTGGTTGGACGTGTCTCTTCATCAAAAACTCTTTGATTTTGCTTGCTTAGTGAGGTATGATATACATTCTTGAATATCTTTTCATTCAAGAAGCCAACTTCCAAAAAGTTTTCGAAAGGGTTTCTAAACTTAAATTTCTTCTAAATTTGATTTGTAGTATGGGTTCTCTTCTATTTGTGTTCTAATGGTTTAAATGTGTTTAGTTTGGGCTGAATTGATAATTTTGATGTTAAAACCCTAGCGAAACTCTTGTTTATGCATACTTCAACTACTGGCTTGAAAATGGGTTATATGAGCATGATTTTAGTAGGGTATGAACTTGAGTCTTCTTGTATTTGTCATGTTGGTGTACCTACTTCCATAAGGTCCTTAATATGGTGAAATATTGATAAATTTCTTATCGTGTGATGATGGATTGATTTGTTGATGAGTTATTCTCATTGTATAGTTCTTATTATGAATTGCTATTTGAGTGGTATGGTCCACCTTATGGGTGGCGGTGCTAATTGATGTACTTGATGTTATTTACTATGTATTGAATATGTAATATTTAAGGTCTAATATGTTAAATGAAGATATATTGGAAATGGGTCATGTATGGTGTTTTGTGTAACTTGAATTGCATAATTGACTTAGTTCATGTCTAAATGAAGTATATGAGTATGTGAAGCATGTAGAGTGTGTAACTTGATGAATCAATGTTGAAGCATGTGTAGAAATTGATAAGAATTAAATGATGCTTATATGGAAGGTGTGCTCACGTGTATACGCACACACTTTAAGGAATATATTATGCCAAGTTGAGTAAAAAGGGAAATCTTGAGGTGGACACTCTTCATGAGTTGAGATGTAGTGTATAGTAGCAACCTCTCAATTCCTAGTGAGCCTTCTATGATAGACTATTTTGTCGAGAAATCCGTGGGGAGTTATGCCTAGCACCGAAAGGATATGAAGGGAGGTGGATTACAATTTGTGAGTTGAGATTTTGTAGTCCAAAGTACCTCTTGAGATGAGTACTCCTCGTTAGCACAGAGTCAGTTACTTAGTAGCAATCTCCTTATCCCTTAACTATGTGTCCGCGTAGGTGTAGCTATTGGAAAAGCCATGTAAACGCTAAGAAGCATGACCTTACACTAGGCAAGTAAGGATCCCTCATCCTATAGGGGTTAATATCTGGATTCCATGTCTAGTTCTCACGGTCTTTGTCGGTTAATCTAACTCCCACAAAAGAATTGATTTGAACTAGTTAACTTTTATATTGTGATATTGTTTATGTATGTTGTGAAGTGCTCGATCCACATAAGTTAACCATTAGGAGCACTAAGTGGGAGTAGTAGTATGGGATGCTATTCTAACATTGCACTTGGTGTGACCTATACCTACTATGGGAGAAGAGTACGTTCATGAAATCCGCGTGAATGAGTGTTATGGTGCGGTGTTATGGACTATTATTGTGAAGTGCTTGAGTAAATGGAATCCATTAGGATCACTAAGTGGGAGTGGTAGTATGGGATGCTACTCTCACATTGCACTTAGTGTGACCTATATTTCCATGAGTGATTTGCATATGTTAGCCAAGGGCGTGGATTTGATTTCCAACGAAGTAAGCCTAATATTAGATGGTTTTAAAGGTCACTTAGATGTGCCTTGAAGGGGGGGGGGGGTATTGAAGATCCCTTCTTGGCTCACCTAAGGGAGTCTTAGGATGACCTTGGGTTAGGGAAAATTCAAAGGAAAAAGAGTTCATATGACTTGGACCGTGCCATTCACTGTAAGGTCTTCATTATAATAGTTCAAACCGTTCACTGTAATATTCCTTCAATTTACTGTAAGTTTTAGTAGTTCACTGTAAATGCATCTTTTTGGTCAACTTATTGTAACGTGTGCAAATCCTTGGGAATCCATTAGGAGCGTTAGTGGGAGCGGTAGTATGGGATGCTACTCTCATATTGCACTTAGTGTGACCTAAGAGTCCTATTGGAGGAGAGTACTTGTGTGACTGTCGTATACATGCGTAGTCCACAGTGAAGTCAAGTGTGCTTAGTGTAAAGTGAAAGGTTGAGGTAAAATTATGGTAATCCTTCTTTAAGTGTTTAATGATGTTTCTTATGTTGTTTTGTTTATAAATTCATGAATGTTACACTCAAATTGCTTGAAAGGTTATTTTACCAAAATGTCCCTTTTTGCATGTTTTTGCATATGCCATACTTAGTACATTGTTGTACTAACCCAATACTTTTATATATACCTTATGAGTATAGGTTGGAAGCCTTTTGGAGGATCAGAGTTGAAGCTTGGGAATTTTATAGAATTTTGTATGTCCTCATATATTCGAGGGCATAGTTTATGTTTCTTAGTTTTTCTATTAAGACTTAATTTGTATTTCTTTTTTATTGTAAAGGGCCGTGTCCCTAAGATTCTAAGTTGTGTTTTAAGTTGTCTTGTGACGACAAGATTTTGTAGTATTTATGAAAAGGTTTATTTCATTATTAATATCGTGAAATTTTTTAATTCCGCACTACTTTTCATGCTTTATGTTATGAACTCTAGTTAGAGGGCTTGTACGAGAACCCAAAGGGTCAAGTGCGCCCGGTCACGATTCGAAGGTTTTCCCTATCTTCTAGGGGGTGCTTTCAGGTCGTGATAGAAATGATTGATGTGTAAAATGGTCTATCGTTCAATCGACGGATGGTAGTCCACTTTCGTCGTTTCAAAATTCAACACATTTGGGATTGTAAAATAATAATTCACAAGGTGGTGGCCATTCCTATGAAAGGGCTAGGTGTCCTACTTGTGGAAAGCAACATGGGGGTAAGTGTCTTGCCGGAACGGTGGTTGTTTTGCATGTGATAATAAGGGCCACAAGATGAGGGACTGCCCAAACCTCAAATCAAGGTGGAAAGATGTCAATCAAGCTTCCCTAGCTCCTAATGCTCCCAAGAAGAACCCTTCCTATGGGATGGGGGCTAGGAAGGATAATTAATTCGGATTTGATGATTTTGGTAAGTCTTAACCCTTTTGATTGTTGTTTTTATGTTATGAAGTGAGTTTATATGGTTTTATAGTTCATATGATCATGTCCTCTTGGTGAATTGCTTAAGGAATGAATTTTCGAAAATTTTGGTAGGCTTGGCACTGAACACAGTGAACTTCACTGTAAGAATTTTGGTTTTTGAGGAAATTTATGTTTTCTTGAATTGATGTTTCAATGTGTGTAAAAGTATTGTATATGATCATGTTTAATGTTGGATAAGGTAGTTCCTCCATAAGAGAAGGCTAAGAATGAGTTTTCACTTCTTGAAGTTTTGATAAAAGTGTTTGTGTTGCTAAGAGTTTGGAGGGTGAAATGATGCTTGTTGTTAGTTGATGCTTTGTTGCTGAGTGTTTTGATCATTATTTAAGTGTGTTATGTGATTCTAAGTAATTCCTTGTTGTTCTAAAAAGTTGAAGTGTCATTCGAGGAGGAATGTTATTCCAAGTGGGGGAGAATGTGATGCCCTAAAACGAACTAAGGTGAACTATAGCTTCGTAAGTTTTTCTTGAGTGAATTTCTGTTAAAGTAAGTTAGTTTAGTATTCCTAAGATGTGTGTGAAGTTATTTTGAATTTGTAGGTCAATCGACCAAAAACGTGCATGACGTTTGAAAGGTGTGCCCTAGAATGTACTAGTGTGTCTTGTTGTGTTTGGATGAGTTTTACGTGCTCATTTTACTTTAAACTTGCATGGGATGTTCCTAAGACCTAGACGACTTATTTTATGTGTTTAACGTCCGGGAACGACCCCACCTAGGACCCACAAGATGCCCTAGATAAAGGGCCCAAGACTTGGGCAAATCTGCCAAAAAATAGTAACCAAACGACAACCCAAAGGACGGTCCGTTGGTCCATCAACTGTACGTTGACATAAGGCGTCGATTGTACCAGAAGTTCAAGGTGTACAGGCTACATTTGGATCAAAGTATCAACCCACGAGACCCTACCAACGGTCCGTTGATGCACAGACGGTCCGTTGGTTAGGTCTCGTCTGTGAGGCCTGCCAAAACTGTTAAGTGGCTGCCTTGGCTTGGGGTGTTTGGTAAATTCACCCCAAGTCCTTTAAGACCCTATGAGGATATTTTTAGTGTTTTTAGATTATATTAAATTAGTTTTAAATCCTAGACCTAGACAAGACCCCTCACTTCAAAATTCAAACTCTCTCCCTCTAAAGACAAACTCTCTCAAGACTCCTTTGAAAGCTAGAGGTCTAGGAAGGAAAGAGGGCTGGTTGGACGTGTCTCTTCATCACAAACTCTTGTATTTTGCTTTATTAGTGTGGTATGGTATCCATTCTTGAATATCTTTACATTCAAGAAGCCAACTTCTAAAAAGTTTTCAAAAGGGTTTCTAAACTCAAATTTCTTCTAACTTTGATTTGTAGTGTGGGTCCTCTTCTATTTGTCTTCTAATGGTTTAAATGTATTTAGTTTGGGTTGAATTGATTATTTTGATGTTAAAACCATAGTGAAACTCTTTTTTACGAATACTTCAACTTTTGGCTTGAAAATGGGTTATGTGAGCATGATTTGAGTAGGGTATGAACTTGAGTCTTCTTGTATTTGTCATGTTGGTGTAGCTACTGCCCTAAGGGACATAATATGGTGAAATATTGATAATATTCTTGTGGGTGATGATGGTTTGCTTTGTTGATGAGTTGTTCTCATTGTATAGTTCTTATTATGAATTGCTATTTGAGTGGTATGGTCCACCTTATGGGTGGCGGTGCTAATTGATGAACTTGATGTTATTTAGTATGTATTGAATATATATTATTTAAGGTCTAATATATGAAATGAAGAGATATTGGAAATGGGTCTTGTATGGTGTTTTGTGTAGCTTGAATTGCATGTTTGACTTAGTTCATGTCTAAATGATGTATATGATTGTGTGAAGCATGTAGAGTGTGTAACTTGATGAATCAAGGTTGAAGCAAGTGTAGAACTTGATAAGAATGAAATTAAGCTTATATGCAAGGTGTGCTCACGTGTATACACACAAACACTTTAAGGAACGTATTATGCCAAGTTGAGTAAAAAGGGGAATCTTGAGGTGGACACTCTTCGTGAGTTGAGATGTAGTTTCTAGTAGCAACCTCTCCATTCCTAGTGAGCCTTCTATGATAGACTATTATGTCTAGAAATCCGTGGGGAGTTATGCTTAGCACCGAGAGGATATGAAGTGGAGGTGGATTACACTTCGTGAGTTGAGATATTGTAGTCAAATGTACCTCTTGAGATGAGTACTCCTCGTTAGTAGAGAGTGAGTTACTTAGTAGCAGTCTCCTTATCCCTTAACTATGTGACCGCATAGGTGTAGCTATTGGAAAATCCATGTAAACGCTAAGAACCATGACCTTACACTAGGCAAGTAAGGATCCCTCATCCTATAGGGGTTAATATCGGGATTCCATGTCTAGCTCTCATGGTCTTTGTCGGTTATGCTAACTCCCACAAAAGAATTGATTTGAACTATTTAACTTTTATATTGTGATATTGTTTATGTATGTCGTGAAGTGCTCGATTCACATAAGTTAACCATTAGGAGCACTAAGTGGGAGTAATAGTATGGGATGCTATTCTCACATTGCACTTGGGTGTGACCTATACCTACTATGGGAGAAGAGTACGTTCATGAAATCTATGTGAATCAGTGTTATGGTGTTGTGTTATGGATGATTATTGTGAAGTGATTGAGTAAATGGAATCCATTAGGATCACTAAGTGGGAGTTGTAGTATGGGATGCTACTCTCACATTTCCCTTTGTGTGACCTATATTTCCATGAGTATTTTGCATATGTTAGACAAGGGCGTGGATTTGATTTCCAACGAAGTAAGCCTAAGATTAGGTGGTTTTAAGGGTCGCTTTGGTGTGCCTTGAAGGGGGGGTGTATTGAAGATCCCGTCTTGGCTCACCTTAGGGAGTCTTAGGATGACCTTGGGTTAGGGAAAATTCAAAGGAAAAATAGTTCATATGACTTGGACCGTGCCATTCATTGTAAGGTCTTCATTATAATAGTTCAAAACTTTCACTGTAATATTCCTTCAATTTACTTTAAGTTTTAGTAGTTCAATGTAAATGCATGTTTTTTGTCAACTTGTTGAAACATGCTCAAATCCTTGGGAATCCATTAGCAGCGCTAGTGGGAGTGGTAGTATGGGATGCTACTCTCACATTGCATTTAGTGTGACCTAAGAGTCCTTTTGGAGGAGAGTACTTGTGTGAGAGTCATATACATGCGTAGTCCACTGTGAAGTCAAGTGTGCTTACTGTAAAGTGAAAGGTTGAGGTAAAATAATGGGAATTCTTCTTTAAGTGTTTAATGATGCTTCTTATGTTGTTTTGTTCATAAATGCATGAATGTTACACTCATATTTCATGAAAGGTTATTTTACCAAAATGTCCCTTTTTGCATGTTTATGCAAATGGCATACTTAGTACATTGTTGTACTAACCCCATACTTTAAGATACCTTATGAGTATAGGTTGGAAGCCTTTTGGAGGGTTGGAGTTGAAGCTTGGGAATTTTACCTCTCAAAAATTGGGTATGTCCTCATATATTCGAGGGCATAGTTTATGTTTCATAGTTTTTCTATTAAGACTTAATTTGTATTTCCTTTTTATTGTAAAGGGCCGTGTCCCTTAGATTCTAAGTTGTGTTTTTAAGTTGACTTGTGACGACAAGATTTTCTAGTATTTATGAAAAGATTTATTTATTATTAATATCGTGAAAAATTTTAATTCCGTACTACTTTTCATGCTTTATGTTATGAACTCTAGTTATAGGGCTTGTATTAGACCCCAAAGGGTCAAGTGCACCCGGTCACGATTTGAAGGTTTTCCCTATCTTCTAGGGGATGCTTTCGGGTCGTGACAGAAATGATGGACATGCAAAATGGTCTGTCGTTCAATCAACGGATGGTAGTCCACTTTCGTCATTTCAAACTTTAACACATTTGGGATGGTACAATCAACAATCCCAAGGTGGTGGCCATTCCTATGAAAGGGCTAGGTGCCCTACTTGTGGAAAGCAACATGGGGGTAAGTGTCTTGCCAGAACGGATGGTTGTTTTGCATGTGGTAATAAGAGCCACAAGATGAGAGACTGCCCAAACCTCAAATGAAGGGGGAAAGCTGTCAATCAAGTTTCCCAAGATCCTAATGCTCCCAAGAAGAACCATTCTTATGGGATGGGGGCTAGGAAGGATAATTAATCCGGATTTTATGATTTTGGTAAGTCATAACCTTTTTTATTGTTGTTTTTATGTTATTAAGTGAGTTTATATGGTTTTATAGTTCATATGATTATGTCCTCTTGGTTAATTGCTTATAGGAATGAATTTTCGAAAAATTTGGTAGGCTTGGTAGTGAACACAATGAACTTCACTGTAAGAATTTTGGTTTTTGAGAAAAATTGTGTCGTCTTGAATTGAAGTTTAAATGTGTGTAAAAGTATTGTATATGATCATGTTTAATGTTGGAGAAGGTAGTTCCTCCATAAGAGAAGGCTAAGAATGAGTTTTTACTTCTTGAGGTTTTGATAAAAGTGTTTCTGTTTTGAAGAGTTTGAAGGGTGAAATGATGCTTGTTGTGAGTTGATGCTTTGTTGCTGAGTGTTTTGATCATTATTTAAGTGTGTTATGTGATTCTAAGTGAGTCCTTGTTGTTCTAAAAAGTTTAAGTGTCATTCGAGGACGAATGTTATTCCAAGTGGGGGAGAATGTGACGCCCTAAAACGAACTAAGGTGAACTAGAGCTTCGTAAGTATTGCTTGAGTGAATTTGTGTTAAACTAAGTTATTTTAGTATTCCTAATGTGTGTGTGAAGTTTTGTTGAATTTGGAGGTCAATCGACCAAAAACGTCTATGATGTTTGGAAGGTGTGCCCTAGAATGTATTAGTGTGTCTTGTTGTGTTTGGATGAGTTTTACGTGATTGTTTTTATTGAAACTTGCATGTTATGTTCCTAATACCTAGACGACTTAGTTTAGGGTTTTAACGTCTTGGCACGACCCCACCTAAGATCCACAAGGGGCCCTACATGAAGGGCTCAAGACTTGGGAAAATCTGCAAAAGCAGTGACCAAACGACGACCCAAAGGACGGTCCGTTGGTCCATCAATGGTACGTAGACCTAGGGCGTCGATTGTAGTAGAAGTTCAAGGTGTCCAGGCTCCATTTGGAGCTAAGTATAAACCCACGAGACCCTACCAACGGTCCGTTGATGCACAGACGGTCCGTTGGTTAGGTCTCGTCTGTGAGGCCTGCCAAAACTGTTAAGTGGCTGCCTTGGCTTGGGGTGTTTGGTAAATTCACCCCAAGTCCTTTAAGACCCTATGAGGATATTTTTAGTGTTTTTAGATTATATTAAATTAGTTTTAAATCCTAGACCTAGACAAGACCCCTCACTTCAAAATTCAAACTCTCTCCCTCTAAAGACAAACTCTCTCAAGACTCCTTTGAAAGCTAGAGGTCTAGGAAGGAAAGAGGGCTGGTTGGACGTGTCTCTTCATCACAAACTCTTGTATTTTGCTTTATTAGTGTGGTATGGTATCCATTCTTGAATATCTTTACATTCAAGAAGCCAACTTCTAAAAAGTTTTCAAAAGGGTTTCTAAACTCAAATTTCTTCTAACTTTGATTTGTAGTGTGGGTCCTCTTCTATTTGTCTTCTAATGGTTTAAATGTATTTAGTTTGGGTTGAATTGATTATTTTGATGTTAAAACCATAGTGAAACTCTTTTTTATGAATACTTCAACTTTTGGCTTGAAAATGGGTTATGTGAGCATGATTTGAGTAGGGTATGAACTTGAGTCTTCTTGTATTTGTCATGTTGGTGTAGCTACTGCCCTAAGGGACATAATATGGTGAAATATTGATAATATTCTTGTGGGTGATGATGGTTTGATTTGTTGATGAGTTGTTCTCATTGTATAGTTCTTATTATGAATTGCTATTTGAGTGGTATGGTCCACCTTATGGGTGGCGGTGCTAATTGATGAACTTGATGTTATTTAGTATGTATTGAATATATATTATTGAAGGTCTAATATATGAAATGAAGAGATATTGGAAATGGGTCTTGTATGGTGTTTTGTGTAGCTTGAATTGCATGTTTGACTTAGTTCATGTCTAAATGATGTATATGATTGTGTGAAGCATGTAGAGTGTGTAACTTGATGAATCAAGGTTGAAGCAAGTGTAGAACTTGATAAGAATGAAATTAAGCTTATATGCAAGGTGTGCTCACGTGTATACACACAAACACTTTAAGGAACGTATTATGCCAAGTTGAGTAAAAAGGGGAATCTTGAGGTGGACACTCTTCGTGAGTTGAGATGTAGTTTCTAGTAGCAACCTCTCCATTCCTAGTGAGCCTTCTATGATAGACTATTATGTCTAGAAATCCGTGGGGAGTTATGCTTAGCACCGAGAGGATATGAAGTGGAGGTGGATTACACTTCGTGAGTTGAGATATTGTAGTCAAATGTACCTCTTGAGATGAGTACTCCTCGTTAGTAGAGAGTGAGTTACTTAGTAGCAGTCTCCTTATCCCTTAACTATGTGACCGCATAGGTGTAGCTATTGGAAAATCCATGTAAACGCTAAGAACCATGACCTTACACTAGGCAAGTAAGGATCCCTCATCCTATAGGGGTTAATATCGGGATTCCATGTCTAGCTCTCATGGTCTTTGTCGGTTATGCTAACTCCCACAAAAGAATTGATTTGAACTATTTAACTTTTATATTGTGATATTGTTTATGTATGTCGTGAAGTGCTCGATTCACATAAGTTAACCATTAGGAGCACTAAGTGGGAGTAATAGTATGGGATGCTATTCTCACATTGCACTTGGGTGTGACCTATACCTACTATGGGAGAAGAGTACGTTCATGAAATCTATGTGAATCAGTGTTATGGTGTTGTGTTATGGATGATTATTGTGAAGTGATTGAGTAAATGGAATCCATTAGGATCACTAAGTGGGAGTTGTAGTATGGGATGCTACTCTCACATTTCCCTTTGTGTGACCTATATTTCCATGAGTATTTTGCATATGTTAGACAAGGGCGTGGATTTGATTTCCAACGAAGTAAGCCTAAGATTAGGTGGTTTTAAGGGTCGCTTTGGTGTGCCTTGAAGGGGGGGTGTATTGAAGATCCCGTCTTGGCTCACCTTAGGGAGTCTTAGGATGACCTTGGGTTAGGGAAAATTGAAAGGAAAAATAGTTCATATGACTTGGACCGTGCCATTCATTGTAAGGTCTTCATTATAATAGTTCAAAACTTTCACTGTAATATTCCTTCAATTTACTTTAAGTTTTAGTAGTTCAATGTAAATGCATCTTTTTTGTCAACTTGTTGAAACGTGCTCAAATCCTTGGGAATCCATTAGCAGCGCTAGTGGGAGTGGTAGTATGGGATGCTACTCTCACATTGCATTTAGTGTGACCTAAGAGTCCTTTTGGAGGAGAGTACTTGTGTGAGAGTCATATACATGCGTAGTCCACTGTGAAGTCAAGTGTGCTTACTGTAAAGTGAAAGGTTGAGGTAAAATAATGGGAATTCTTCTTTAAGTGTTTAATGATGCTTCTTATGTTGTTTTGTTCATAAATGCATGAATGTTACACTCATATTTCATGAAAGGTTATTTTACCAAAATGTCCCTTTTTGCATGTTTATGCAAATGGCATACTTAGTACATTGTTGTACTAACCCCATACTTTAAGATACCTTATGAGTATAGGTTGGAAGCCTTTTGGAGGGTTGGAGTTGAAGCTTGGGAATTTTACCTCTCAAAAATTGGGTATGTCCTCATATATTCGAGGGCATAGTTTATGTTTCATAGTTTTTCTATTAAGACTTAATTTGTATTTCCTTTTTATTGTAAAGGGCCGTGTCCCTTAGATTCTAAGTTGTGTTTTTAAGTTGACTTGTGACGACAAGATTTTCTAGTATTTATGAAAAGATTTATTTATTATTAATATCGTGAAAAATTTTAATTCCGTACTACTTTTCATGCTTTATGTTATGAACTCTAGTTATAGGGCTTGTATTAGACCCCAAAGGGTCAAGTGCACCCGGTCACGATTTGAAGGTTTTCCCTATCTTCTAGGGGATGCTTTCGGGTCGTGACAGAAATGATGGACATGCAAAATGGTCTGTCGTTCAATCAACGGATGGTAGTCCACTTTCGTCATTTCAAACTTTAACACATTTGGGATGGTACAATCAACAATCCCAAGGTGGTGGCCATTCCTATGAAAGGGCTAGGTGCCCTACTTGTGGAAAGCAACATGGGGGTAAGTGTCTTGCCAGAACGGATGGTTGTTTTGCATGTGGTAATAAGAGCCACAAGATGAGAGACTGCCCAAACCTCAAATGAAGGGGGAAAGATGTCAATCAAGTTTCCCAAGATCCTAATGCTCCCAAGAAGAACCATTCTTATGGGATGGGGGCTAGGAAGGATAATTAATCCGGATTTTATGATTTTGGTAAGTCATAACCTTTTTTATTGTTGTTTTTATGTTATTAAGTGAGTTTATATGGTTTTATAGTTCATATGATTATGTCCTCTTGGTTAATTGCTTATAGGAATGAATTTTCGAAAAATTTGGTAGGCTTGGTAGTGAACACAATGAACTTCACTGTAAGAATTTTGGTTTTTGAGAAAAATTGTGTCGTCTTGAATTGAAGTTTAAATGTGTGTAAAAGTATTGTATATGATCATGTTTAATGTTGGAGAAGGTAGTTCCTCCATAAGAGAAGGCTAAGAATGAGTTTTTACTTCTTGAGGTTTTGATAAAAGTGTTTCTGTTTTGAAGAGTTTGAAGGGTGAAATGATGCTTGTTGTGAGTTGATGCTTTGTTGCTGAGTGTTTTGATCATTATTTAAGTGTGTTATGTGATTCTAAGTGAGTCCTTGTTGTTCTAAAAAGTTTAAGTGTCATTCGAGGACGAATGTTATTCCAAGTGGGGGAGAATGTGACGCCCTAAAACGAACTAAGGTGAACTAGAGCTTCGTAAGTATTGCTTGAGTGAATTTGTGTTAAACTAAGTTATTTTAGTATTCCTAATGTGTGTGTGAAGTTTTGTTGAATTTGGAGGTCAATCGACCAAAAACGTCTATGATGTTTGGAAGGTGTGCCCTAGAATGTATTAGTGTGTCTTGTTGTGTTTGGATGAGTTTTACGTGATTGTTTTTATTGAAACTTGCATGTTATGTTCCTAATACCTAGACGACTTAGTTTAGGGTTTTAACGTCTTGGCACGACCCCACCTAAGATCCACAAGGGGCCCTACATGAAGGGCTCAAGACTTGGGAAAATCTGCAAAAGCAGTGACCAAACGACGACCCAAAGGACGGTCCGTTGGTCCATCAATGGTACGTAGGCCTAGGGCGTCGATTGTCGTAGAAGTTCAAGGTGTCCAGGCTCCATTTGGAACTAAGTATAAACCCACGAGAGCCTACCAACGGCCCGTTGAAGCACAGATGGTCCGTTGGTTAGGTCTTGTCTTTGAGGCTTGCCAAAACTGTTAAGTGGCTGCCTTGGCTTGGGGTATTTGGTAAATTCACCCCAAGTCCTTTAAGATCTTAGGAGGATATTTTTAGTTCTTTTAGATTATATTAAATTAGTTTTAAACCCTAGACCTAGACAAGACCCCTCACTTCAAAATTCAAACTCTCTCTCTCTAAAGACAAACTCTCTCAAGACTCCATTGAAAGCTAGAGGTCAAGGAAGGAAAGAGGGCTGGTTTGACGTGTCTCTTCATCAAAAACTCTTGGATTTTTCTTGCTTAGTCAGGTATGATATCCATTCTTGAATATTTTTTCATTCAAGAAGCCAACTTCCAAAAAGTTTTCAAAAGGGTTTCTAAACTCAAATTTCTTCTAACTTTGATTTGTAGTATGGGTTCTCTTCTATTTATGTTCTAATGGTTTAAATGTATTTAGTTTGGGTTGACTTGATGATTTTAATGTTAAAACCCTAATAAAACTCTTGTTTATGCATACTTCAACTTTTGGCATGTAAATGGGTTATGTGAGCATGATTTGAGTAGGGTATGAACTTGAGTCTTCTTGTATTTGTCATGTTGGTGTAGCTACTGCCCTAAGGTCCTTAATATGGTGAAATATTGATAAATTTCTTATGGGTGATGATGGTTTGATTTGTTGATGAGTTGTTCTCATTGTATAGTTCTTATTATGAATTGCTATTTGAGTGGTATGGTCCACATTATGGGTGGCGGTGCTAGTTGATGAACTTGATGTTATTTAATATGTATTGAATATGTATTATTGAAGGTCTAATATGTGAAATGAAGAGATATTGGAAATGGGTCTTGTATGGTGTTTTTTGTAACTTGAATTGCATGTTTGACTTAGTTCATGTCTAAATGAAGTATATGATTATGTGAAGCATGTAGAGTGTGTAACTTGATGAATCAAGGTTGAAGCATGTGTAGAACTTGATAAGAATGAAATGATGCTTATATGCAAGGTGTGCTCACGTGCATACACACACACACTTTAAGGAATGTATTATGCCAAGTTGAGTAAAAAGGGGTATCTTGAGGTGGATACTCTTCGTGTGTTGAGATGTAGTGTCTAGTAGAACCCTCTCCATTCTTAGTGAGATTTCTATGATAGACTATTATGTTGAGAAATCCGTGGGGAGTTATGCCTCGCACCGAGAGGATATGAAGGGGAGGTTGATTACACTTTGTGAGTTGAGATGTTGTAGTCCAAAGTACCTCTTGAGATGAGTACTCCTCGTTAGTAGAGATTGAGTTAATTAGTAGCAATCTCCTTATCCCTTTACTATGTGCCCGCATAGGTGTAGCTATTGGAAAAGCCATGTAAACACTAAGAAGCATGACCTTACACTAGGCAAGTAAGGATCCCTCATCCGATAGGGTTTAATATCGGGATTCCATGTATGGCTCTCATGGTCTTTGTCGGTTAAGCTAACTCCCACAAAAGAATTGATTTGAAGTAGTTAACTTGTATATTATGATATTGTTTATGTATGTCGTGAAGTGCTCGATCCACATTAGTTAACCATTAGGAGAACTAACTGGGAGTAGTAGTATGGGATGCTATTCTCACATTGCACTTGGTGTAACCTATACCTACTATGGGAGAAGAGTACTTTCATGAAATCCGTGTGAATGAGTGTTATGGTGTAGTGTTATGGATGATTATTGTAAAATGCTTGAGTAAATGGAATCCATTAGGATCACTAAGTGGGAGTGGTAGTATGGGATGCTACTCTCACATTGCACTTAGTGTGACCTATATTTCCATGAGTGTTTTGCATATGTTAGCCAAGGGTGTGGATTTCATTTCCAACGAAGTAAGCCTAAGATTAGATGGTTTTAAGGGTTGCTTTGGTGTGCCTTGAAGGGGGGCTGTATTGAAGATCCCTTCTTGGCTCACCTTAGGGAGTCTTAGGATGACCTTGGGTTAGGGAAACTTCAAAGGAAAAAGAGTTCATATCACTTGGACCGTGCCATCCACTGTAAGGTCTTCGTTATAATATTTCAAAACGTTCACTGTAATATTCCTTCAATTTACTGTACGTTTTAGTAGTTCACTGTAAATGCATTATTTTGGTCAACTTGTTGTATCATGCTCAAGTCCTTGGGAATCCATTAGGAGCGCTCATGGGAGTGGTAGTATGGGATGCTACTCTCACATTGCACTTAGTGTGACCTAAAAGTCCTATTGGAGGAGATTACTTGTGTGAGAGTCGTATACATGCGTAGTCCACTGTGAAGTCAAGTGTGTTTACTGTAAAGTTAAAGGTTGAGGTAAAATTATGGGAATCCTTCTTTAAGAGTTTAATGATGCTTCTTATGTTGTTTTGTTCATAAATTCATGAATGTTACACTCAAATTGCATGAAAGGTTATTTTTACCAAAATGTCCCTTTTTGCATGTTTTTGCATATGCCATACTTAGTACATTGTTGTACTAACCCCATACTTTTATATACATTATGAGTATAGATTGGAAGCCTTTTGGAGGATCGGAGTTGAAGTTTGGGAATTTTATCTCTCAAGAATTTGGTATGTCCTCATATATTCGAGGGCATAGTTTATGTTTCTTAGTTTTTCTATTAAGACTTAATTTGTATTTCCTTTTTATTGTAAAGGGCCGTGTTCCTATGATTCTTAGTTGTGTTTTTAAGTTGTCTTGTGACGACAAGATTTCATAGTATTTATGAAAAGATTTATTTCATTATTAATATCGTGAAAAGTTTTAATTCCGCACTACTTTTCATGCTTTATGTTATGAACTCTAATTAGAGGGCTTGTACGAGACCCCAAAGGGTCAAGTGTGCCCGGTGACGATTCGAAGGTTTTCCCTATCTTCTAGGGGGTGCTTTCGGGTCGTGATAGAAATGATGGACGTGTAAAATGGTCTGTCGTTCAATCCACGGATGGTAGTCCACTTTCGTCGTTTCAAAATTCAACACATTTGAGATTGTAAAAAGATAATTCACAAGGTGGTGGCCATTCCTATGAAAGGTCTAGGTGCCCTACTTGTGGAAAGCAACATGGGGGTAAGTGTCTTGTCGGAACGGATGGTTTTTTTGCATGTGGTAATAAGGGCCACATGATGAGGGACTGCCCAAACCTCAAATCAAGGGGGAAAGATGTCAATCAATCTTCCCTATATCGTAATGCTCCCAAGAAGAACGCTTCCTATGGGATGGGGGCTAGGAAGGATAATTAATCCGATTTGATGATTTTTGTAAGTATTAATCCTTTTGATTGTTGTTTTTATGTTATGAATAGAGTTTATATGGTTTTATAGTTCATATGATCTTGTCCTCTTGGGGAATTGCTTTAGGAATGAATTTTCCAAAATTTTGGTAGGCTTGGCAGTGAACACCGTGAATTTCACTGTAAGAATTTTGGTTTTTGAGAAAAAATCTGTTGTCTTGAATTGAAGTTTCAATGTTTGTGAAAGTATTGTATATGATCATGTTTAATGTAGGAGAAGGTAGTTACTCCATAAGAGAAGGCTAAGAATGAGTTTTTACTTCTTGAAGTTTTGATAAAAGTGTTTGTGTTGCTAAGAGTTTGAAGGGTGAAATGATGCTTGTTGTTAGTTGATGCTTTTTTTCTGAGTGTTTTGATCATTATTTAAGTGTGTTATGTGATGCTAAGTGAGTCCTTATTGTTCTAAAAAGTTTAAGTGTCATTCGAGGATGAATGTTATTCCAAGTGGGGGAGAATGTGACCCCCAAAAATGAACTAATGTGAACTAGAGCTTCGTAGGTGTTGCTTGAGTGAATTTGTTTTAAACTAAGTTATTTTAGTATTCCTAAGGTGTGTGTGAAGTTTTGTTGAATTTGGAGGTCAATCGACCAAAAACGTCCATGACGTTCGGAAGATGTGCCCTAGAATGTACTAGTGTGTCTTGTTGTGTTTGCATGAGTTTTACGTGTTTGTTTTACTTGAAACTTGCATGGCATGTTCCTAAGACCTAGACGACTTAGTTTAGGGGTTTAACGTCCGGGCACGACTCCACCTAGGACCCACATGGGGACCTAGATGAAGGGCCCAAGACTTGGGCAAATCTAATAAAAAAGCAGTGAACTAACGACGACCCAAAAGATGGTCCGTTGGTGCATCAAAGGTCCGTAGACCTAGGGAATCGATTACACCAGAAGGTCAAGGTGTCCAGGCTCCATTTGGAGCTAAGTATCAACCCACGAGACCCTACCAACGGTCCATTGATGCACAGACGATCCGTTGGTTAGGTCTCGTCTGTGAGGCCTGCCAAAACTGTTAAGTGGCTGCCTTGGCTTGAGGTGTTTAGTAAATTCACCCCAAGTCCTTTAAGACCCTAGGAGGATATTTTTAGTGTTTTTAGATTATATTAAATTAGTTTTAAACCCTAGACATAGACAAGACCCCTAATTTCAAAATTCAAACTCTCTCTCTCTAAAGACAAACTCTCTCAAGACTCCATTGAAATCTAGAGGTCAAGGAAGGAAAGAGGGCTGGTTGGATGTGTCTATTCATGAAAAACTCTTGTATTTTGCTTTCTTAGTGAGGTATGGTATCCATTTTTGAATATCTTTTCATTCAAGAAGCAAACATCCAAAAAGTTTTCAAAAGGGTTTCTAAACTCAAATTTCTTCTAACTTGGATTAGTAGTATGGGTCCTCTTCTATTTGTGTTCTAATGGTTTAAATGTATTTAGTTTTGGTTTAATTGATTATTTTGGTGTTAAAACCATAGTGAAACTATTGTTTATGCATACTTCAACTTTTGGCTTGAAAATGGGTTATGTGAGCATGATTTGAGTAGGGTATGAACTTGAGTCATCTTGTATTTGTCAAGTTGGTGTTGCTACTGCCCTAAGGTCCTTAATATGGTGAAATATTGATAAATTTTTTCTGGTAGATGATGGTTTTATTTGTTGATGAGTTGTTCTCATTGTATAGTTCTTATTATGAATTGCTATTTGAGTGGTATGGTCCACCTTATGGGTGGCGGTGCTAATTGATGAACTTGATGTTATTAAGTATGTATTGAATATATATTATTGAAGGTCTAATATGTGAAATGAAGAGATATTGGAAATGGGTCTTGTATGGTGTTTTGTGTAGCTTGAATTACATGTTTGACTTAGTTCATGTCTAAATGAAGTATATGATTATGTGAAGCATGTAGAGTGTGTAACTTGATGAATCAAGGTTGAAGCATGTGTAGAACTTGATAAGAACGCAATGATACTTATATGCAAGGTGTGCTCACGTGTATACACACACACACAGTTTAAGGAATGTATTATGCCAAGTTGAGTAAAAAGGAGAATCTTGAGGTGGACACTCTTCGTGAGTTGAGATGTAGTGTATAGTAGCAACCTCTCCATTCCTAGTGAGCTTTCTATGATAGACTATTATGTTGAGAAATCCGTGGGGAGTTATGCCTAGAACCGAGAGGATATGAAGGGGAGGTGGATTACACTTTCTGAGTTGAGATGTTGTAGTCCAAAGTACCTCTTGAGATGAGTACTCCTCGTTAGTAGAGAGTGAGTTACTTAGTTGCAGTCTCCTTATCCCTTAACTATGTGACCGCATAGGTGTAGCTATTGGAAAAGCCATCTAACCGCTAAGAAGCATGACCTTACACTAGGCAAGTAAGGATCCCTCATCCGATAGGGGTTAATATCGGGATTCCATGTCTAGCTCTCATTGTCTTTGTCGGTTAAGCTAACTCCCACAAAAGAATTGATTTGAACTAGTTAACTTGTATATTGTGATATTGTTTATGTATGTCGTGAAGTTCTCGATCCACATAAGTTAACCATTAAGAGCGCTAAGTGGGAGTAGTATTATGGGATGCTATTCTCACATTGCACTTGGTGTTACCTATACCTACTATAGGAGAAGAGTACGTTCATGAAATCCGTGTGAATGAGTGTTATGGTGTGGTATTATGGATGATTATTGTGAAGTGCTTGAGTAAATGGAATCCATTAGGATCACTAAGTCGGAGTGGTAGTATGGGATGCTACTCTCACATTGCTCTTAGTGTGACCTATATTTCCATGAGTGTTTTGCATATGTTAGCCAAGGCTGTGGATTTGATTTCCAACAAAGTAAGCCTAAGATTAGATGGTTTTAAGGGTCTCTTTGGTGCGCCTTGAAGGGGGGCTGTATCAAAGATCCCTTCTTGGCTAACCTTAGGGAGTCTTAGTATGACCTTGGGTTAGGGAAACTTCAAAGGAAAAAGAGTTCATATGACTTGGACCGTGTCATTCATTGTAAGGTCTTCCTTATAATAGTTCAAAACGTTCAATGTAATATTCCTTCAATTTACTTTAAGTTTTAGTAAGTTCACTGTAAATGCATCTTTTTGGTCAACTTGTTGTCACGTGCTCAAATCCTTGGGAATCCATTAGGAGCGCTAGTGGGAGTGGTAGTATGGGATGCTACTCTCACATTGCACTTAGTGTGACCTAAGAGTCCTATTGGAGGAGAGTACTTGTGTGAGAGTCGTATACATGCGTAGTCCACTGTGAAGTCAAGTGTGCTTACTGTAAAGTGAAAGGTTGAGGTAAAATAATGGGAATCCTTCTTTAAGTGCTTAATGATGCTTCTTATGTTGTTTTGTTCATAAATTCATGAATGTTACACTCAAATTGCATGAAAGGTTATTTTACCAAAATATCCCTTTTTGCATGTTTTTGCATATGACATACTTAGTACATTGTTGTACTAACCCCATACTTTTATATACCTTATGAGTATAGGTTGGAAGACTTAATTTGTATTTCCTTTTTATTGTAAAGGGCCGTGTCCCTTAGATTCTAAGTTGTGTTTTTAAGTTGGCTTGTGACGACAAGATTTTCTAGTATTTATGAAAAGATTTATTTTATTATTAATCTCGTGTAAATTTTTAGTTCCGCACTACTTTTCATGCTTTATGTTATGAAGTCTAGTTAGAGGGCTTGTACAAGACCCCAAAGGGTCAAGTGCGCCCGGTCAGGATTCGAAGATTTTCCCTATCTTCTAGGGGGTGCTATCGGGTCGTGACAAAAACGATGGACGTGCAAAACGGTCTGTCGTTCAATCGACGGATGGTAGTTATAACGCCCCAAAATGAACTAAGGTGAACTAGAGCCTCATGGTTGTTTCTTGAGTTAATTTTAAGTTGAACGGAGTTAGTTTGGTGTCCTTAGGCAGTGTGCAAAGTTTGGTTAAGTTTGGAGTTCAATCGACCAAAAACATCCATGACGTTCGGATGGTATGCCTTAGAATGTAGTTGTATGTCTTGGCGAGTTTGGATGAGTTTTAGGTGTTCGTTTTACTTGAAACATGCGTCGGATGTTCCTTAGACCTAGACGACTTAGTTTAGGGGTTTGACGTCCGGGCACGACCCCACCTAGGACCCACAAGGGGCCCTTGATGAAGGGCCCAAGACTTGGGCAAAGTCTGCCCATCAGTGGCTCACGACGACCATGGCGACGGTCCGTTGCACTCAGGACGGTCCGTCGATCCAGGGCGTCGCGAGTGACAGAGAGTGGAAACTTCGACAGGCTCCAGTTGGAGCCAAGTGTTCCTCGACGGGACCCCATGACGGTCCGTGGTGAACGTGACGGTCCGTCGAGGAGGTCTCGTCGACGAGGCCTGCCAGTGCACGACTTAAGGCTGCCAACTTGGAGTGTTTTATGTAAATACACCCAAGTCTTATAAGACCCTAGGTGTATAATTTTGGTGTTTTTAGGTTATATTAAATTAGTTTTAAACCCTAGACCTAGACAAGACCCTCTCACTTCAAGATCCAACTCTCTCTTTCTCTCAAGAAAACTCTCTCAACTCTCTTGGAAGCTAGAAGTCAAGGAAGGATAGGAGGACGGATTGGGACTTGTTTATTCATCTAATTCGTGGGTTTCTTTCTCATAAAGGTATGGTATCAATTCTTGAATACCTTTCCATTCAAGAAGCCAACTTCCAAAATGGTTTTTCAAAAAAAGGGTTTTAAACTCAACTTCTTCTAAACTTTGATTTCTATTATGGGTCTTCTTGTAACTAAGTTCTAATGGTTTAAATGTATTTATCTTGGTTTGAATAGATGATTTTGATGTTAAAACTCCATGAAACTCTTGTTTATGCATACTTCAATTTTTGACTTGAAAATGGGTTATGTGAGCATGATTTGAGTAGGGTATGAACTTGGGTCTTCTTGTATTTGTCATGTTGGTGTAGCTACTGCCCTAAGGGCCTTAATATGGTGAAATATTGATAAATTGCTTATGGGTAATGATGGTTTGATTTGTTGATGAGTTGCTCTCATTGTATAATTCTTATTATGAATTGCTATTTGAGTGGTATGGTCCACCTTATGGGTGGCGGTGCTAATTGATGAACTTGATGTTACTTAGTATGGTTTGAGTATGTGATCTTGAAGGTCTAATATGTGAAATGAAGATATATATTGGAAATGGGTCTTGTGTTGTGTTTGATGTAGCTTGAATTGCATGTTTGACCTAGTTTATGTCTAAATGAAGTATATGATTATGAGAAGTATGTAGAGTGTGTAGCTTGATGAATCAAGGTTAAAGTATGAGTAGAACTTGATGATAATGAAATGATGCTTATATGCAAGGTGTGCACATGTACACACACACTCTTTTAAGATTTGTATTATGTCAAGTTGAGCAAAAAGGGGAATCTTGAGGTGGACACACTTCGTGAGTTGAGATGTAGTGTCTAGTAACAACCTCTCCATTTCCTAGTGAGCTTTCTAAGATAGACTATTATGTTGAGAAATCCATGTGGAGTTATGCCTAGCACCGAGAGGATATGAAGGGGAGGTGGATTGCACTTCGTTAGTTGAGATGTTGTAATCCAAAGTACCTCTTGAGATGAGTACTCCTCGTTAGTAGAGAGTGAGTTACTTAGTAACAATCTCCTTATCCCTTAACTATGTGCCCGCATAGGTGTAGCTATTGGAAAAGCCATGTAAACGCTAAGAAGCATGACCTTACACTAGGCAAGTAAGGATCCCTCATCCGATAGGGGTTAATAACGGGATTCCATGTCTAGCTCTCATGATCTTTGTCGGTTAAGCTAACTCCCACAAAAGAATTGATTTAAAACTAATTATCTTGTCTATTGTTGAATTGTGTATGTATGTCGTGAAGTGCTCAATCCACATTAGTTACCGAGTAGGAGCATTGAGTGGGAGTAGTAGTATGGGATGCTATTCTCACATTGCACTTGGTGTGACCTATACCTACTATGGGAGAAGAGTACCTTCATGAAATCCGTGTGAATGAGTACTATGGTGTAGTGTTATGGAGGATTATTGTGGAGTACTTGAGTAAATGGAATCCATTAGGAGTACTAAGTGGGAGTGGGAGTATGGGATGCTACTCTCACATTGCACTTGGTATGACCTATATTTCCATGAGTGTTTTGCATATGTTAGCCAAGGGCGTGGATTTGATTGATAACGAAGTAAGCCTAAGATTAGGTAGTTTTAAGGGTCGCTTTGGTCTTCTTTGAAAGGAGGTGTAATGAGAGTCCCTTCTTGGTTCACCTTAGGGAGTCTTAGAATAACCTTGAGTTAGGGCAACTTCAAAGGAAAAGGGTTCATATGACTTGGACCGTGCCATTCACTGTAAGGTCTTCATTGTAAGAATTCAAAATGTTCACTATGATGCTTTATTCAATTTTATTGCAAGTTTAGCAAAGTTAATTGAAATGTTCCTTTTGTTTACTTTAAGTTTGGTAAGATAGCCATAAAGTGTTAATTGTTGATTCTTATGTGGGTTTGCTTCTAGATTCATGAAGGTTATATTTGAATTGCATGAAAAGCTATCTTTACTAAAATGTCCCTTTTTGCATGTTTTTGCATATGCCATACTTAGTACATTGTTGTACTAACCCCATACTTTTTATACCTTATGAGTATAGGTTGGAAGCCCTTTTGCAAGGATCGGACTCGAAGCTTGGGAACTTTATCTCTCAAGAATTTGGTATGTCCTCATATATTCGAGGACATAGTTTTATGTTTCTTAGTTTCTTTATTAATACTTAAAAATGTATTTACTTTTATCGTAAAGGGCCGTGTCCCTAAGATTCCAAGTTGTGTCTTTAAGTTGGCTTGTGACGATAAGATTTCTTAGTATTTATGAAAAGACTCCTTTTATTATTATTATCGTGAAAAGTTTTAAATTCCGCACTACTTTTTATGCTTTATGTTATGAATGCTAGTTAGAGGACTTGT
The DNA here is from genome assembly GCA_016801875.1 of Solanum sitiens. NCBI lineage: Eukaryota > Viridiplantae > Streptophyta > Magnoliopsida > Solanales > Solanaceae > Solanum > Solanum sitiens. The sequence continues at coordinate 58,828 of JABWTJ010000176.1, forward strand.
ACGAGACCCCAAAGGGGTCAAGTATGCCCGGTCATGATTCGAAGGTTTTCCCTAACTTCTAGGGGGTGCTTTCGGGTCGTGACAAGACTTAGTATCAGAGCATAAGGTTTTGGGAAATAGTTTAAGGTCTGAAAGTCTCACAAGTCACATCTAGTAGTATCTTGGTCATTGGTGTGAGTCGCGACACATCCATGGACAAGAGGCTATAGGATGCTAGAAGTTTCACTTTCTTCTCTATTCTAGTATCGTGCCTTAGAGTTGAGTATATAAGGTGTCTATTCTCAACCTCTTCTTTTGTGTTTTTAGGACATGAATACGAGGAGATCGACCGCTAGAAGGGAGGAGGGAGGTGTACCAAATGAGAGAGTCCTTCCCCATGTTGACCAAGTTCCTATTGTTGGCTTAGGGGAGGAAAATGAGGAGGTTCCTCTTCAAGAACCTCAAGTGCCTCCGGAACCTCAAGGACCTCAAGTGCCTCCTATGCCTCAAGCTCCTTTTGTTGAGGGTGATATGACTAATGCGGAGTTGAGGGCTGCCCTAATGAACTTGACCCAACTCATGACGGCTCAAGCTCAAGTTGTCAACAATCACTTTGTGGGCCAAGCTAACCTAGGAGATAGGCCTCAACCAAATACTAGTACTCTCGCTTCTAGGATTCGGGATTTTATGAGGATGAACCCTCCTACATTTCATGGCACTAAGGTGGATGAAGATCCACAAGGCTTCATAGATGAGGTTTTCAACGTGGTAGATGCTATGGGTGTGACCCCTAGGGAGAAAGCGGAATTGGCCGCTTACCAACTTAAAGATGTTGCTCAAGTGTGGTATGAGCAATGGAGGGGTGAGAGACCCTTAGAAAGAGGACCGGTTGATTGGGAGGAATTCAAAGAGGCTTTCCTAGATAGATTCTTTCCTTTAGAGTGGAGGGAGAAGAAGATGGTTGAATTCATGAACCTCCGTCAAGGGGGAATGAGTGTGCAAGAGTACTCTCTCAAATTCACCCAACTCTCTAAGTATGCCCCAAACATGGTAGCCAACCCTAGGGCTAGGATGAACAAGTTTGTGATGGGCGTGTCTAGCTTGGTGGAAAAAGAGTGTCGTACGGTTATGCTTCTTAATGACATGGATATCTCTAGGCTCATGGTCTATGCGCAACAAATTGAGGAGTCCAAAATTAGGGAGATAAGGCAAGAGGGTAAGAGACCTAGGTCGGATGATTCTAGTCACCAAAGGCCTAAGAAGAGGTTTTATCCCCAAGATTCTTCTATGGGAAACAAGGATAGGGCTCCAAATCAATTTTCTCAAGGTGGTGGTCATTCCTATGAAAGGGCTAGGTGCCCTACTTGTGGCAAGCAACATGGGGGTAAGTGTCTTGCCGGAACGGATGGTTGTTTTGAATGTGGTAATAGAGGCCACAAGATGAGGGACTGCCCAAACCTTAAATCAAGGGGGAGAGATGTCAATCAAGCTTCCCTAGATCCTAATGCTTCCAAGAAGAACCCTTCATATGGGATGGGGGCTAGAAAGGATAATTAATCCGGATTGATGGTTTTGGTAAGTCTCAACTCTTGGTTATTGTTGCTTTTGTGTTATGAAATGAGTATATATGGTTTTATAGTTCCTATGATCATGTCGTCTTGATGAATTGCTTAGAGAATGAATTTTTCAAAAAATTTGGTAAGATGGTAGTCAACTTCACTGTAAAATTTTTTTTGCATTTTGAAGAAAATTGTTTTCTCTTGAATTTTAGTTTCAATGTGTGTAAAGGCATTGTTTATGAGCATTTTTAACATTGGAGAAGGTAGTTCCTCCATAAAAGAAGATTGAGGTTGAATTTTTGATTTTGTGAAAATTGGTGAAAGTTGCCTATGTTGCTAAGTGTTGAAAGTGTAAAATGATGTTCCTTGCTAGTGGATGCTTTGATTGTTAGTGTTTTGATCATGATCTAAGCGTATTATATGATGCTAAGTGAGTCCTTGTTGTTCTTAAAATTTAAGCGTCATTCGAGGACGAATGTTATTCCAAGTGGGGGAGAATATAACGCCCCAAAATGAACTAAGGTGAACTAGAGCCTCATGGTTATTTCTTGAGTTAATTTTAAGTTGAACGGAGTTAGTTTGGTGTCCTTAGTCAGTGTGCAAAGTTTGGCTAAGTTTGGAGTTCAATCGACCAAAAACGTCCATGACGTTCGGATGGTATGCCTTAGAATGTACTTGTATGTCTTGGCGAGTTTGGATGAGTTTTAGGTGTTCGTTTTACTTGAAACATGCTTCGTATGTTCCTTAGACCTAGACGACTTAGTTTAGGGGTTTGACGTCCGGGCACGACCCTACGTAGGACCCTCAAGGGGCCCTAGATGAAGGGCCCAAGACTTGGGCAAAGTCTGCCCATCAGTGGCTCACGACGACCATGGCGACAGTCTGTTGCACTCAGGGCGGTCCATCGATCCAGGGCGTCGTGAGTGACAGAGAGTGGAAACTTGGACAGGCTCCAGTTGGAGCCAAGTGTTCCTCGACGGGACCCCATGACGGTCCGTGGTAAACGTGACGGTCCGTTGAGAAGGTCTCGTCGACGAGGCCTGCCAGTGCACGACTTAAGGCTGCCAACTTGGGGTGTTTTATGTAAATACACCCAAGTCTTATAAGACCCTAGGTGTATAATTTTGGTGTTTTTAGGTTATATTAAATTAGTTTTAAACCGTAGACCTAGACAAGACCCTCTCACTTCAAGATCCAACTCTCTCTTTCTCTTAAGAAAACTCTCTCAACTCTCTTGGAAGCTAGAAGTCAAGGAAGGATAGGAGGACGGATTGGGACTTGTTTCTTCATCAAAATCGTGGGTTTCTTTCTCATAAAGGTATGGTATCCATTCTTGAATACCTTTCCATTCAAGAAGCCAACTTCCAAAATGGTTTTTCAAAAAAAGGGTTTTAAACTCAACTTCTTCGAAACTTTGATTTATATTATGGGTCTTCTTGTAACTAAGTTCTAATGGTTTAAATGTATTTATCTTGGTTTGAATAGATGATTTTGATGTTAAAACACCATGGAACTCTTGTTTATGCATACTTCAATTTTTGACTTGAAAATGGGTTATGTGAGCATAATTTGAGTAGGGTATGAAGTTGGGTCTTCTTGTATTTGTCGTGTTGGTGTAGCTACTGCCCTAAGGGCCTTAATATGGTGAAATATTGATAAATTGCTTATGTGTAATGATGGTTTGATTTGTTGATGAGTTGCTCTCATTGTATAATTCTTATTATGAATTGCTATTTGAGTGGTATGGTCCACCTTATGGGTGGCGGTGCTAATTGATGAACTTGATGTTACTTAGTATGGTTTGAGTATGTGATCTTGAAGGTCTAATATGTGAAATGAAGATATATATTGGAAATGGGTCTTGTGTTGTGTTTGATGTAACCTGAATTGCATGTTTGACCTAGTTTATGTCTAAATGAAGTATATGATTATGAGAAGTATGTAGAGTGTGTAGCTTGATGAATCAAGGTTAAAGTATGAGTAGAACTTGATGATAATGAAATGATGCTTATATGCAAGGTGTGCACATGTACACACACACTCTTTTAAGATTTGTATTATGTCAAGTTGAGCAAAAAGGGGAAATCTTGAGGTGGACACACTTCGTGAGTTGAGATGTAGTGTCTAGTAACAACCTCTCCATTTCCTAGTGAGCTTTCTACGATAGACTATTATGTTGAGAAATCCGTGTGGAGTTATGCCTAGCACCGAGAGGATATGAAGGGGAGGTGGATTGCACTTCGTTATTTGAGATGTTGCAATCCAAAGTACCTCTTGAGATGAGTACTCCTCGTTAGTAGAGAGTGAGTTACTTAGTAACAATCTCCTTATCCCTTAACTATGTGCCCGCATAGGTGTAGCTATTGGAAAAGCCATGTAAACGCTAAGAAGCATGACCTTACACTAGGAAAGTAAGGATCCCTCATCCAATAGGGGTTAATATCGGGATTCCATGTCTAGCTCTCATGGTCTTTGTCGGTTAAGCTAACTCCCACAAAAGAATTGATTTGAAACTAATTATCTTGTGTATTGTTGAAATTGTGTATGTATGTCGTGAAGTGCTCAATCCACATTAGTTACCAAGTAGGAGCATTGAGTGGGAGTAGTAGTATGGGATGCTATTCTCACATTGCACTTGGTGTGACCTATACCTACTATGGGAGAAAAGTACCTTCATGAAATCCGTGTGAATGAGTACTATGGTGTAGTGTTATGGAGGATTATTGTGGAGTACTTGAGTAAATGGAATCCATTAGGAGTACTAAGTGGGAGTGGTAGTATGGGATGCTACTCTCACATTGCACTTGGTATGACCTATATTTCCATGAGTGTTTTGCATATGTTAGCCAAGGGCGTGGATTTGATTTCTAACGAAGTAAGCCTAAGATTAGGTAGTTTTAAGGGTCGCTTTGGTGCGCTTTGAAGGGAGTTGTAATGAGAGTCCCTTCTTGGTTCACCTTAGGGAGTCTTAGAATAACCTTGGGTTAGGGCAACTTCAAAGGAAAAGGGTTCATATGACTTGGACCGTGCCATTAACTGTAAGGTCTTCATTGTAAGAATTCAAAATGTTCACTATGATGCTTTATTCAATTTTATTGCAAGTTTAGCAAAGTTAATTGAAATGTTCCTTTTGTTTACTTTAAGTTTGGTAAGATAGCCATAAAGTGTTAATTGTTGATTCTTATGTGGGTTTGCTTCTAGATTCATGAAGGTTATATTTGAATTGCATAAAAAGCTATCTTTACTAAAATGTCCCTTTTTGCATGTTTTTGCATATGCCATACTTAGTACATTGTTGTACTAACCCCATACTTTTTATACCTTATGAGTATAGGTTGGAAGCCCTTTTGGGAGGATCGGACTCGAAGCTTGGGAACTTTATCTCTCAAGAATTTGGTATGTCCTCATATATTCGAGGACATAGTTTTATGTTTCTTAGTTTCTTTATTAATACTTAAAAATGTATTTACTTTTATGGTAAAGGGCCGTGTCCCTAAGATTCCAAGTTGTGTCTTTAAGTTGGCTTGTGACGATAAGATTTCTTAGTATTTATGAAAAGACTCCTTTTATTATTATTATCGTGAAAAGTTTTAAATTCCGCACTACTTTTCAAGCATTATGCTATGAATGCTAGTTAGAGGGCTTGTACGAGACCCCAAAGGGGTCAAGTACGCCCGGTCATGATTCAAAGGTTTTCCCTAACTTCTAGGGGGTGCTTTCGGGTCGTGGCAGTAGTCCACTTTCGTCGTTTCAAACTTCAACACATTTGGGATGGTACAATCAACAATCCCAAGGTGGTGGCCATTCCTATGAAAGGGCTAGGTGCCCTACTTGTGGAAAGCAACATGGGGGTAAGTGTCTTGCCGGAACGGATGGTTGTTTTGCATGTGATAATAAGGGACACAAGATGAGGGAATGCCCAAACCTCAAATCTAGGGGGAAAGATGTCAATCAAGCATCCCTAGATCGTAATGCTCCCAAGAAGAACCCTTCCTATAGGATGGGGGCTTGGAAGGATAATTAATCCGTATTTGATTATTTTTGTAAGTCTTAACCTTTTTTATTGTTGTTTTTATGTTATGAAGTGAGTTTATATGGTTTTATAGTTCATATGATCATGTCCTCTTGGTTAATTACTTAAGGAATGAATTTTCGAAAATTTTTGTAGGCTTCGCAGTGCACACACTGAACTTCACTGTAAGAATTTTGTTTTTGAGAAAAGTTGTGTTGTCTTGAATTGAAGTTTCAATGTGTGTAAAAGTATTGTGTATGATCATGTTTAATGTTGGAGAAGGTAGTTCCTCCATAAGAGAAGGCTAAGAATGAGTTTTTACTTCTTGAAGTTTTGATAAAAGTGTTTATGTTTCTAAGAGTTTGAAGGGTGAAATGATGCTTGCTGTTAGTTGATGCTTTGTTGATGAGTGTTTTGATCATTATTTAAGTGTGTAATGTTATTCTAAGTGAGTCCTTGTTGTTCTAAAAAGTTTAAGTGTCATTCGAGGACGAATGTTATTCCAAGTGGGGGAGAATGTGACGCCCTAAAATGATCTAAGGTGAAATAGATCTTCTTAAGTGTTGCTTGAGTGAATTTGTTTTAAACTAAGTTAGTTTAGTATTCCTAAGGTGTGTGTGAAGTTTGGTTGAATTTGGAGGTCAATCGACCAATAACGTCCATGACGTTCGGAAGGTGTGCCCTAGAATGTACTAGTGTGTCTTGTTGTGTTTGGATGAGTTCTTCGTGTTCGTGTTTCTTTAAACTTGCATGGGATGTTCCTAAGACCTAGACAACTTAGTTTAGGGGTTTAACGTCTGTGCACGACCCCACCTAGGATCCACAAGGGGCCCTATATGAAGGGCCCAAGACTAGGGCAAATCTACCAAAAAGCAGTGACCAAACGACGACCAAAAGAACTGTCCGTTGGTACATCAACTGTCCGTAGACCTAGGGCGTCGATTGGCCGAGAAGTTCAAGGTGGCCAGGCTCCATTTGGATCTAAGTATCAACCCACGAGACCCTACCAACGGTCCGTTGATGCACAAATGGTCCGTTTGTTAGGTCTTGTCTGTGAGGCCTGCCAAAACTGTTAAGTGGCTGCCTTAGCTTTTGGGGTGTTTGGTAAATTCAACCCAAGTCCTATAAGACCCTAGGAGGATATTTTAAGTGTTTTTAGATTATATTAAATTAGTTTTAAACCCTAGACCAAGACAAGACCCCTCACTTCAAAATTCAAACTCTCTCTCTCTAAAGACAAACTCTCTCAAGACTCCATTGAAAGCTAGAGGTCAAGGAAGGAAAGAGGTCTGGTTGGACCTGTCTCTTCATCAAAAACTCTTGGATTTGGCTTTCTTAGTGAGGTATGGTATCCATTCTTGAATATCTTTTCATTCAAGAAGCGAACTTCCAAAAAGTTTTCAAAAGGGTTTCTAAACTCAAATTTCTTCTAACTTTGATTTGTAGTATGGGTCCTCTTCTATTTGTGTTCTAATAGTTTAAATGTATTTAGTTTGGGTTGAATTGATGATTTTGATGTTAAAACCCTAGTGAAACTCTTGTTTATGCATACTTCAACTTTTGGCTTTAAAATGGGTTATGTGAGCATGATTTGAGTAGGGTATGAACTTGAGTCTTCTTGCATTTGTCATGTTGGTGTAGCTACTGCCGTAAGGGACTTAATATGGTGAAATATTTATAAATTTCTTATGGGTGATTATGGTTTAATTTGTTGATGAGTTGTTCTAATTGTATAGTTCTTGTTATGAATTGCTATTTGAGTGGTATGGTCCACCTTATGGGTGGCGGTGCTAATTGATGAACTTGATGTTATTTAGTATGTATTGAATATGTATTATTGAAGGTCTAATATGTGAAATGAAGATATATTGGAAATGGGTCTTGTATGGTGTTTTGTGTAGCTTGAATTGCATGTTTGACTTAGTTCATGTCTAAATGAAGTATATGATTATGTGAAACATGTTAAGTGTGTAACTTGATGAATCAAGGTTGAAGCATGTGTAGAACTTGATAAGAATGAAATGATTCTTATATGCAAGGTGTGCTCACGTGTATACACACACACACTTTAAGGAATGTACTATGCGAAGTTGAGTAAAAAGGGGAATCTTTAGGGGGATACTCTTCGTGATTTGACATTTAGTGTCTAGTAGCAACCTCTCCATTCCTAGTGAGCTTTCTATGATAGACTATTATATTGAGAAATCCATGGGGAGTTATGCCTCACACCGAGATGATATGAAGGGGAGGTTGATTACACTTTGTGAGTTGAGATGTTGTAGTCCAAAGTACCTCTTGATATGAGTACTCACCGTTAGTAGAGAGTGAGTTACTTAGTAGCAATCTCCTTATCCCTTAATTATGTGGAGCATAGGTGTAGCTATTGCAAAAGCCATGTAAACACTAAGAAGCATGACCTTACACTAGGCAAGTAAGGATCCCTCATCCGAAAGGGGTTAATATCGGGATTCTATGTCTAGCTCTTATGGTCTTTGTCGGTTAAGCTAACTCCCACAAAAGAATTGATTTGAACTAGTTAACTTGTATATTGTGATATTGTTCACGTATGTCGTGAAGTGCTCGATCCATATTAGTTAACCATTAGGAGAACTAAGTGGGAGTAGTAGTATGGGATGCTATTCTCACATTGCACTTGGTGTGACCTATACCTACAATGGTAGAAGAGTACTTTCATGAAATCCGTGTGAATGAGTGTTATGGTGTGGTGTTATGGATGATTGTTGTGAAGTCCTTGAGTAAATGGAATCCATTAGGATCACTAAGTGGGAGTGGTAGTATGGGATGCTACTCTCACATTGCACTTAGTGTGACCTATATTACCATGAGTGTTTTGCATATGATAGCCAAGCGCGTGGATTTGATTTCCAACGAAGTAAGCCTAATATTAGATGGTTTTAATGGTCGCTTTGGTGTGCCTTGAAGGGGGGGGGGGTATTGAAGATCCCTTCTTGGCTCACCTTAGGGAGTCCTAGGATCACCTTGGGTTAGGGAAACTTCAAAGAAAAAAGAGTTCATATGACTTGGACCGTGCCATTCATTGTAAGGTCTTCCTTATAATAGTTCAAAACGTTCAATGTAATATTCCTTCAATTTACTTTAAGTTTTAGTAGTTTACTGTAAATACATCTTTTTGGTCAACTTGTTGTAACGTGCTCAAATTCTTGGGAATCCATTAGGAGAGCTAGTGGGAGTGGTAGTATGGGATGCTACTCTCACATTGCACTTAGTGTGACCTAAGAGTCCTATTGGAGGACAGTACTTGTGTGAGAGTTGTATACATGCGTAGTCCACTGTGAAGTCAAGTGTGCTTACTGTAAAGTGAAAGGTTGAGGTAAAATTATGGGAATCCTTCTAAGTGTTTAAGTATGCTTCTTATGTTGTTCTGTTCATAAATTCATGAATGGTACACTCAAATTGCATGAAAGGTTATTTTTACCAAAATGTCCCTTTTTGCATGTTTTTGCATGTTTTTGCATATGCCATACTAAGTACATTGTTGTACTAACCCCATACTTTTATATACCTTATGAGTATAGGTTGGAAGCCTTTTGGAGGATCAGAGTTGAAGCTTGAGAATTTTATCACTCAAGAAATTGGCATGTCCTCATATATTCGAGGGCATAGTTTATGTTTCTTAGTTTTTCTATTAAGACTTAATTTGTATTTCCTTTTTATTGTAAAGGGCAGTGTCCCTAAGATTCTAAGTTGTGTTTTTAAGTTGGCTTGTGACGACAATATTTCATAGTATTTATGAAAAGATTTTTTTCATTATTAATATCGTGAAAAGTTTTAATTCTGCACTACTTTTCATGCTTTATGTTATGAACTCTAGTTAGAGGGATTGTACGAGACCCCAAAGGGTCAAGTGCGCCAAATCACGATTCGAAGGTTTTCCCCATCTTCTAGGGGGTGTTTTTGGGTCGTGACGGAAATGATGGACGTGCCAAATGGTTTGTCGTTCAATCGACGGATGGTAGTCCACTTTCGTCGTTTCAAAATTCAACACATTTGGGATGGTAAAATCATAATTTCCAAGGTGGTGGCCATTCCTATGAAAGGGCTAGGTCCCCTACTTGTGGAAAGCAACATGGGGGTAAGTGTCTTGCTTGAACGGATGGTTGTTTTGCATGTGCTAATAAGGGACACAAGATGAGGGACTGCCCAAACCTCAAATCAAGGGGGAAAGATGTCAATCAAGCTTCCCTAGATCCTAATGCTTCCAAGAAGAACCCTTCCTATGGGATGGGGGCTAGGAAGGATAATTAATCCGGATTTGATTACTTTGGTAAGTATTAACCCTTTTGATTGTTGTTTTTATGTTATGAAGTGATTTTATATGGTTTTATAGTTCATATGATCATTTCCTCTGTGTGAATTGCTTAAGGAATGAATTTTCAAAAATTTGGGTAGGCTTGGCAGTGAACACAGTGAAGTTTCACTGTTAGAATTTTGGTTTTTGATAACAATTATGTTGTCTTGAATTGAAGTTTCAATGTGTTTAAAAGTATTGTATATGATCATGTTTAATGTTGGAGAAGATAGTTCCTCCATAAGAAAAGGCTAAGAATGAGTTTTTACTTCTTGAAATTTTGATAAAAGTGTTTGTGTTGCTAAGAGTTTGAAGGGTGAAATGATGCTTGTTGTTAGTTGATGCTTTGTTGCTTAGTGTTTTCATCATTATTTAAGTGTGTAATGTGATGCTAAGTGAGTCGTTGTTGTTCTAAAAAGTTTAAGTGTCATTCGGGGACGAATGTTAATCAAAGTGGGGGAGAATGTGGCGCCCTAAAATGAACTAAGGTGAAATAGAGATTCGTAAGTGTTGCTTGTGTGAATTTGTGTTAAACTAAGTTAGTTTAATATTCCTAAGGTGTGTGTGAAGTTTTGTTGAATTTGGAGGTCAATCAACCAAAAACGTCCATGACGTTTTAAAAGGTGTGCCCTAGAATGTACTAGTGTGTCTTGTTGCGTTTGCATGAGTTTTACGTGTTCGTTTTACTTGAAACTTGCATTTGATTTTCCTATGACCTAGACGACTTATTTTAGGGGTTTAACGTCCGGCACGACCCCACCTAGGACCTACAAGGGGCCCTAGATGAAGGGCCCAAGACTTGGGAAAATCTGCCAAAAAGCAGTGACCAAACGACGACCCAAAGGACGGTCCGTTGGTCCATCAACGGTCCATCGACCTAGGACGTCGGTTGTCCCAGAAGGTCAAGGTGGTCAGGATCCATTTGGATCTAACTATCAACCCACGAGACCCTACCAACGGTCCGTTGATGCACAGATGGTCCGTTTGTTAGGTCTCGTCTGTGAGGCCTGCCAAAACTGTTAAGTGGCTGCCTTGGCTTGAGGTGTTTGGTAAATTCACCCCAAGTCCTTAAAGACCCTAGGAGGATATTTTTAGTTTTTTTAGATTATATTAAATTAGTTTTAAACCCTAGACCTAGACAAGACCCCTCACTTCAAAATTCAAACTCTCTCTCTCTAAAGACAAACTCTCTCAAAACTTTATTGAGAGCTAGAGGTCAAGAAAGGAAAGAGGGCTGGTTGGACGTGTCTCTTCATCAAAAACTCTTGGATTTTACTTGCTTAGTGAGGTATAGTATCCATTCTTGAATATCTTTTTATTCAAGAAGCCAACATCCAAAATGTTTTCAAAAGGGTTTCTAAACTCAAATTTCTTCTAACTTTGATTTGTAGTATGGGTCCTCTTCTATTAGTGTTCTAATGGTTTAAATGTATTTATTTTGGGTTGAATTGATGATTTTGATGTTAAAATGTAACAACCCTAAAAATGAATAGGATCAAGACTTAGGGTGTCAAGAATGCTTGCGATTTGAACAAAGTTCACACGGATTGATACGCGTAGAACCAGACCTCAGAACCCTTACTACGACCAAGCCAAATAATCTTGGGGAGTTAGTTGAGCTTGGAAAGTTTGGAACCAACCAAGTAAGGCTCTTCAAAACGAATATTTAATCAAAGGAGTCTTTACCGGACTTAAACAGAAGAAATCTTAAGTTTTGAGGGTCTAGGGGTAAAATGGTCTTTTACCAGGCTAAGGGTAATATCGTAATGACCCTAAATATATAATTAATTAATTATTTAATAAGATGTAGGGGCAATAGAGAGCCGAAATTGAGCTCTTGGAGTAGAGTCTTGCCCCACCGGGGTTCGAACCTAGGTGGAAGCAATGATTTAAATTGTTTTTATTTAAGGTTGATATATTAATTTAATTAATTAATATTTATTAGCTGATTTAATAAAAAGGAAAATCAGATTTTTATTAAGTTAATGAAATCCTATTTTGACTTAGTCTTGAATTTAGTCTCCTAATCCTAATAACTCACTCTCCCTCACGTTTCTCAACCCTCTCTCACGTTCTCAATCTCTCTCTCTCACGTTATTCTGCCAAACACAACAAAAAACCAGAGAATAGATCAAGAGTTCTTCACACTTGAAGAACTCACAAGAATTTTTAAGTAAAAGACAAAGTAATCAAAACGTCAAGGCTAAGAGAGGTTCGTCGAGTGAGGTGTACATTGAAGTGGATTGAGCGTGGTTTGGAGGAGTTTCCGGGCAGCAGCTTCACACTTGAATAACGTCAAAAGGTATGGGCTTCTCCAGGAATTCATTCTCCAAGAGTACTTTCCTTCGAACGATTCTCAAGCTCTTGAAAACTAAGGTTGTTCCCCTTTTTATGTCCTTGTCCTTAGCTCCCAAACAAATTCGTAGGATGGGTATGTTGTACTGCTAGATTTAGACATGAATGACGTGTTTATATTAAATGTGAATAAGTTTATGTGCGTGAAATTAAGAAAATGATAACCAATGTGTAATCGAAGAAAGTGTGTGGGGGTGTGTGCGTTGGCAGTGGACTTTTGCCACTGTTTGCAGACGTTTAAAGCATGTCTTTCTTCTTGTATCTCATGTGTTAAAGTTGTGCATAATGTGATGTTGATATGAAATTTTATGTGGCTGGATTGAGGGAGGAATTCTTGGCTAAACGACTCCATGAAAGTGCACCTAAAACATTATAAATGAACCATGAAATTTCCCTAAGAATTAATGTGTAATTTGATGAAAAAGGTGTAGAAAAATCGTGGAATAAATTTCCAGAACCTGGAAATAGGCTTTAGAAGGAATCTGGAAATTTTGGATGTCAAAAAAATTAAAAACAAATAAGTG
>JABWTJ010000176.1:74917-136712 GCA_016801875.1 Solanum sitiens
CCAGCTGGGTTGACTGATGCTGAGGTGAGGGCATCTCTGGCCCAGATGGCACAGGCCATTACTATGCAGGCCCAGGCTATGACTGCCCAGGTCAACCGGCAGGATGTTCAGAGGGAGAACCCACCGGTTCGTAGCATGGCTGACAGGCTGAGGGATTTCACGAGGATGAATCCTCCTATTTTTACAAGGTCTAGGACTGTAGAGTATCCCCAGGAGTTTGTGGATGAGGTGCATAAGATCCTAGTGGCTATGGGGGCCACTGATATTGAGAAGGCTGAGCTGGCTTCCTATCAGCTCAAGGATGTTGCACAGACTTGGTGCAAGATGTGGCAAGATAGCCGTGTCTTAGGTGGAGTGCCAGTCACATGAGAGTTGTTCAAGACAGCATTTCTGGAGAGATTCTTCCCCAGGGAGATGAGGGAGGCCAAGGTTGAGGAATTCATCAACCTTAAACAAGGCTCTATGACACTCAGGGAGTATTCTCTGAAGTTTGTTAAGATGTCAAGGTATGTTATTTTCCCTAGTATTTAATAGCAAGAATGAGGAGAATACTGAACTTTGTTGAAATCATCTAGGTATGCTACTTCCCTGGTTTCTAACAGTAGGGATGAGATGAGCAGGTTCCTCATAGGAATCAATGGACACCTGGAGGAGGAGTGCCGATCTGCGATGCTCCATGATAGTATGGATCTTTCCAGGTTGATGGTGCATGTCCAGCAAGTAGAGGACAGCCGCAGAAAGAGAGGTGTTCATGATGCTAGTAGGCCTAGGACTCAAGATCAGGTAGGTCCCAGTCATAGAGGCCACAGGAACAACTTTGGCGTCCGTGAGCAGCCAAGGTTAAAAAAGGGGCAACAGAGTTCTGGGAATTCTAATCCTCAGAGGAGTGCTACACCTAGAGGAGGTAGACCTGAGCCCAAGAAGCGCAATGGAGGTGAGATGCAGCGTCCAAAGAAGAATTGTGCTAAGTGTGGGCGAGGTCACATTGGAGAGTGCAGACATGGCACTAATGCCTGCTTCGGTTGTGGTAAGAGTGGACACATGGTCAGAGACTGTCCACAGAACAGAGGTCAGGCTGGAAGTAATGCTCAGCCTAGGCCTAATCCACAGGGTGCAGCAGCAGCCGAGCCTCCTAAGAGGAACAGGTTCAATGCCCTGAAGGGTAGGGAGGAACAGGATAAGTCCACTGATGCGGTCAAATGTATGTTGCAAGTGTTCTCAACTTCTGTTTATGCTTTACTTGATCCAGGGTCTACACTTTCCTTTGTAACTCCTCTGCTTGCTCTTACTTTTGAGATGCTGCGTGAAGTTCTGCATGATCCTATAGTGGTTAGTACACCTTTAGGAGAGAATGTAAGAACTAATAGAGTATACAATGATTGCCCAATAGTTGTGAGTGGTAAGACTATGTGTGCAAACTTGGTTGAGTTACCCATGCATGATTTTGATGTTATTCTTGGCATGGACTGGCTTTACAGTTGTTATGCTTCCTTGGACTGTCGTAGTAGAGTGGTGAGATTTCGTTTCCCTAATGAAGAGGAGCTAGTCTGGGAGGGGTACAACTCGAGTCATCCTAACCCCTTGATTTCGAACCTTAAGGCCATTAAAATGATATGCAAGGGGTTATTGTGTCATCTTGTGAATGTTAATGATTTAGATCATGACATTCCTTCCATAGACTCAGTGCCTGTAGTGAATGAGTTCTTAGATGTGTTTCCTAATGGTTTGCCTGGAGTCCCTCCCCTTCGAGAGATTGACTTTGGTATCGATTTAGAATCCGATACTAAACCAATTTCAATTCCTCCTTACAGAATGGCTCCAACTGAACTCAAAAAGTTGAAGCTGCAGTTAAAAGATCTCACTGACAAGGGTTTCTTTCAGCCGAGCATATCCCCTTGGGGCGCTCCAGTGTTGTTTGTGAAAAAGAAAGATGGAACCCTTAGAATGTGTATCGATTATCGGCAGCTCAACAAAGTCACTATAAAGAATAAGTATCCATTTCCCAGAATAGATGATTTATTCGATCAGCTCTAAGGGTCTAGTTTCTTCTCTAAAATTGATCTTCGTTCAGGGTATCATCAGCTTGGGGTTAGGGATAGAGATATCCCAAAGACAACCTTTCATACCCGCTATGGTCACTATGAGTTTCTAGTCATGTCATTTGGTCTCACGAATGCACCTGCTACATTTATGGATTTCATGAATAGGGTCTTCGGTGAATACCTTGACTCTTTCCTCATAGTATTTATTGATGACATTCTCATCTACTGTAAGACCAAAGAAGAGCATGAACAACATTTGAGACTAACCTTGCAGGTACTTAGACAGCATCAGTTGTATGCCAAATTCAGCAAATATGAATTCTGGCTGAGATCAGTGACCTTCCTGGGTCATGTTTTGTCCGATCAGGGCGTGGAGGTGGATCCCAGGAAGACTGAGGCTGTGAAAAACTAGCCAAAGCCTCTTACTCCCACTGATATCTGTAGCTTTTTAGGATTGGCTGGTTACTACCGCAGGTTTGTGGAGGGCTTTTCTTCCATTGCTATCCCATTGACAGCTTTAACTAAGAACAAAGCCAAGTTTGAGTGGACGGAGACTTGTGAGAGGAGTTTCCAGGAACTCAAGGACAGACTCACTTCAGCCCCGGTGCTTACTTTGCCTAAGTGTGGTGAGAAGTACAGTGTTTATTGTGATGCATCTAGGGTTGGTTTGGGTTGTGTTCTTATGCAGGTTGGTAAGGTGATAGCCTATGCGTCTAGACAGCTCAAGGTTCATGAGAAGAATTATCCCACTCATGACCTGGAGTTGGCAGCTGTGGTGTTTGCAGTAAAGCTGCGGAGGCATTATCTATATGGAATGCATGTGGATGTGTTCACAGACCATAAGAGTCTCCAGTACGTGTTCACGCAAAGGGAGTTGAATCTACGTCAGCGTAGATGGTTGGAGCTGTTGAAGGATTATGACATGAATGTGCACTACCATCAAGGTAAGGCTAATGTTGTAGCTGATGCTTTGAGCAGGATGAGCATGGGAAGTACAGCCCACGTTGAGGATGAGAAGGAGCTGGTGAAAGATGTACACAGACTGTCCAGACTGGGTGTGCAATTGGTTGACTCTACTAGTGGGGATGTTTCAGTTCATCCTAGTTCTGAATCATCCTTGGTAGTTGAAGTCAAGCAGGGTCAGCATCTAGATCTTGTGTTGATGGAGCTGAAGGACTCAGTGCTGATGAAGATGAATGAGTCTTTCGCTTTGGGAAGTGATGGCATACTTAGGTATCAAGACATGCTTTGTGTACCAGATGTGGATGATTTGCAGACCAGGATTATTGCAGAGGCCCATGGTTCTAGATATTCCATACATCCAGGTTCCACCAATATGTATCATGATCTTAAGCAGATTTATTGGTGGGATGGCATGAAGAAGGACATTGCAGACTATGTGGCCAAGTGTCCTAATTGTCAGCATGTTAAGGCAGAGCATCTTAAGCCTGTTGGTCTAACTCAGATTATTGAGGTTCCGACTTAGAAGTGGGAGGCCATTAATATGGACTTCGTGGTTGGTCTTCCGAGGACTAGGAGGCAGCATGACTCCATATGGGTTATTGTGGACAGATTGACTAAGTCTGCCCACTTTATCCCTGTGAAATCTACTTACAGAGCCGAGGATTATGCGAGACTCTACATTAATGAGATTATGAGATGGCATGGGATTCCCTTGTCTATTATTTCAAATAGAGGAGCTCAATTTACTTCACATTTCTGGAGATCTTTCCAGAAGAGCTTGGGAACGCAGGTTAAGCTTAGCACTGCCTTTCATCCTCAGACAGATGGCAGGCAGAGTGCACCATTCAGACATTGGAGGACATGTTGAGAGCGTGTGTGATTGACTTCAGAGGTAACTGGGATGACCATCTGCCTTTGATAGTGTTCTCGTATAATAATAGCTATCACTCCAGCATTGGGATGGCACCGTTTGAGGCATTGTATGGTAGGAGGTGTAGATCTCTAGTTGGGTGGTTCGAGGTTGGAGAGTCATCCATTTTGGGTCCGGAGATCATTCATGAGGCCTTAGAGAAGGTCAGAGTGATTAGGGACAGGTTGACTACTGCTTACAGTCGACAGAAGTCATATGCTGATAACAGAAAATGGCCCTTAGAGTTTGATGTTGGTGACCAGGTTTACTTGAAAATATCACCTATGAAAGGGGTGATAAGATTTGGTAGAAAAGGGAAGCTGAGTCCGAGGTATGTGGGGCCATATGAGATCCTACAGCGTGTGGGTGAGGTGGTCTATGAGTTAGCATTGCCTGCGGAGCTAGCTTCTGTTCATCCAGTCTTTCATGTCTCTATGTTGAAGAAGTTCCTAGGTGATCCAGCAACAATCTTACCTGTTGAAGGTTTGGGGGTTGGTGAAGACTTGTCTTATGAGGAGGTACCTGTTGAGATCATAGACAGACAGGTCAAAATGCTGAGGAACAAAGAGATTGCCACAGTGAAGGTATTGTGGAGAAATCATCTTGTTGAGGGTGCTACGTGGGAGACTGAGGCCGACATGAGAGCCCGCTACCCTCACCTTTTCAGCTCTTGAGGTTAGACTTCCTACTCTTAAGCCTATGTTTCCTTGTCTCTCCGTATTTTGTTGCTATTGATTGATTGTGCATAGTGATTTTATTATGATCTGACTGGCATTACGATGTGAAGTGGTAGTTTCACTCGGGGACGAATGTTCCTAAGGGGGGGATAATGTAACAACCCTAAAAATGAATAGGATCAAGACTTAGGGTGTCAAGAATGCTTGCGATTAGAACAAGGTTCACACGGATTCATACGCGTAGAACCAAACCTCAGAACCCTTACTACGACCAAGCCAACTAATCTTGTGGAGTTAGTTGAGCTTGGAAAGGTTGAAACCAACCAAGTAAGGTTCTCAAAAACGAATATTTAATCGAAGGAGTCTTCAACGGACTTAAAAAGAAGAAATCTTAAGTTTTGAGGGTCTAGGGGTAAAATGGTCTTTTACCAGGATAAGGGCAATATCGTAATTACACTAAATATATAATTAATTAATTATTGAATAAGATGGAGGGGCAATTTTGGGAGAGAGAGCCGAAATTGAGCTCTTGGAGTAGAGTCTTGCCCCACCCGGGTTCGAACCTAGGTGGAAGCAATGATTTAAATTGCTTTTATTTAAGGTTGATAAATTAATTTATTTAATTAATATTTATTAGCTGATTTAATAAAAAGGAAAATCAGTTTTTTATTAAGTTAATTAAATCATATTTTGACTATGTCTTGAATTTACTCTACTAATCCTAATAACTCACTCTCCCTCAAGTTTCTCAACCCTCTCTCACGTTCTCAATCTCTCTCTCTCACGTTATTCTGCCAAACACACAAAAAAAAACTAGAGAATACATCAAGAGTTCTTCAGACTTGAAGAACTCACATGAATTTTTAAGTAAAAGACAAAGTAATCAAAACGTCAAGGCTAAGAGAGGTTCGTCGAGTGAGGTGTACGTTGAAGTGGATTGAGCGTGGTTTGGAGGAGTTTCCGGGCAGCAGCTTCACACTTGAATAACGTCAAAAGGTATGGGTTTCTCTCCTGGAATTCTTTCTCTAAGAGTACTTTCCTTCGAACGATTCTCAAGCTCTTGAAAACTAAGGTTGTTCCCCTTTGTATGTCCTTGTCCTTAGCTCCCAAACGAATTCGTAAGATGGGTATGTTGTGCTGCTAGATTTATGCATGAATGACGTGTTTATATTACATGTGAATAAGTTTATGTGCGTAAATCACAAAAATGATAACCAATGTGTAATCGAAGAAAGTGTGTGTGTGGGTGTGCATTGGCAGTGGACTTTTGCCACTGTTTGGAGACGTTTAAAGCATGTCTTTCTTCTTGTATCTCATGTTTTAAATTTGTGCATAATGTGATGTTCATATGAAATGTTATGTGGCTGGATTGAGGGAAGAATTCTTGGCTAACAACTCCATGAAAGTGCACCTAAAACGTTATAAATGAACCAAGAAATTTCCCTATGAACTAATGTGTAATTTGATGAAAAAGGTGTAGAAAAATCGTGAAATAAATTTCCAGAACCTGGAAATAGGCTTTAGAAGGAATCTGGAAATTTTCGACGTCAAAAAAATTAAAAACAAATAAGTGAGGCCTGCAGGGATCGAACCCAGGACCTTACTAAAGCAAACTTAATTAATAAATAAAAAAAGAATGTCTCAGGCGGGGCTCGATATAGGGGCTGGGATCAGTGAAATTCGCAAGAAAGAAAAAGGGGAATAAACCGAAGTGATGTTGTGGGGTTTCGATCCCACGACATGGAAGACCCCTGCGAATAAATAAAAATATATATATATATATATATGGGGTCGTGGGGAATCGATCCCACGCCCCCTCAGCGAATGCGGAAAATTAATAAAAAGGAAAGGAATCGATCCGACGCCCCTCAACGCCTGTAGTAATACAATTTAATAGAAATAAAAAGGGGCTGTGGGGGATCGATCCCACAACCCCTTGGTCAGTAGCGAATAAGGGGCATAGGAGAAGGATATAAAATTCTTCAAAAACTATGGGGTCGTGGGGAATCGATCCCACGCCCCCTAGTAAGCTGTAGCAGCGTCCAAGGAGAAGGGAAAATGAAAATAAAAAGATTGTAAGGCATGGGAATTGAACCCACGACCTCTAGGTAGCCTGCGAAATTGGAGAAAAAAAAGAGAGGTTGTGGGGGTTTGATCCCACACCCTCTTGGTCCATGCGAATTGGACAAGAAATTTAAGATGAAAAGTAAAAGGGGTTGTGGGGGTTCAAACCCACAACCCTTCGGCAAACCTAAGAGCAAAACTTAGTAGACAATTAATCCTTCAATATTAATGTTGAGATTTAATTTAGAGTTGTAATGTTATGAATATTAGAAATAAAATCAATGAAAAATATAAATGATATCCAAGTGACTCAAACTTGGGTTTCCTTGCCCACTCTTCTGTATTGATACATAAGTCATACGTGAATAAAATATCCAAGAATAATGCCATTTACTTAGATCCAAATTAAGATCTTGGCATATATACAAGATACATAAGTCTTGTACTATATAATCTTAGGAAAGTAAGAATCATTTAACGAACTATGAATGAAGCCTCATGGCTTGTATGTATAGACACATAAGTCTAACATACGTTCAAAAGTAAGTGAACCTAAGATGTATGTAACGAAATGATAAACCCTAGGAGGGTTAAGTATGAGTGTAAGATACACTAAGTGGCCAAGTGCATTGGCATATGATGAGATGAACTATGAAATGATGAAATGCACATTCACGTAATAAGAGGTGAGTAACTATGAAAAGTAAAGGTACTAATGATGAAGAATGTGGTGACAACATGATGTGAGGCTAATGTAAATGATGAGAGCAATATCAAATGAGCCTAAGTAAGTGTTACCAATGCGTACTCACCAATGAGAGTGTAAGATAATGAAGAGACCAGTCTCTATGAACAATCTACTGAAAGTATTGAGCTTAACACACTTAATACTAATGATGAGATGAGAAATCATCTAATGAGCTATGATGTCCTCATACTAGAAGCCAGCTTCCATGACGTATGAGATGAATGAAATGGAACTTTATACTGAGCACCGATAGACTAGCTATGAGCGGTGATGCGAAGGGCGAAGGGGGGATCTCATGAGATGAGACTGTCCGGCTTATCGGGTATGGGTCTCCATACATCTCCTAGTCTTTGAACCTATACTGCCAATATAGGGATCTGGCGGGGTTAAATTCCCATGTACGCTAGCATGTTATTGGATCACTTTGGCTGGTGATTCCACCTCTTTTCGGTGTGGGAGAGACACTGGATTTCATGATGCTCACATGATCAGATGAAGCACAAAATGAAATTAATGATACCAAAGGTGCTAGGATACTATAATCAAGAGGTGAGCTAGACTCAGGTAATGACATTAAGTTATTCTTGATCATTGCACAGCAAGCCCGATGAAAGTCTTAAACTACACCCTAGGTATAGCTGGTGTTCGCACTGGCTTGTGAATGAAATGAAATGAAGTACGTATGAATGAATGAAGAAGACTCTATATTTGCTAATGAAGACTCCCTAGTTGAGGTCCCATATGTTGAGCCCTCATTTAGGAAAATCTTAGTGTCAAGTCCATGATTCCAAGGTCTCTTGGCTTATGAATGAATGATATGAAAGAAGTTATGTGTTACATGTTATGTGCTATGATATGTTCTATATGAAGATGTTATCTGTTGTGTGCAATACGCTATTTATACTGATGCATGTTACTCTCATGTCATGACCTTCCTAACCCAATTTGGAAAGTTCACTAACTTTCCTAATCTCAATTTGGCAAGTCCACTGACTTGACTTCCAAAAATCATGTTGTTAGGAAAGAGCTATTCTTTCTCATGCATGTCCGTGGTGTGTGCTTTTATATACCCATACTTAATACAAGTGTGTACTAACCCTATACATCTATACTATTTTAGGTGCAGGTACAGGTGGACGATAGAGCTACAGGATCATTGTTGCAGCTATCCGGACGTCAGCATTCATCCGGAGTTTGGTAGGTCCTCATGCTTTCGAGGATGCTACTGTTTTACATTCTAGCTTAGTTTTAGAGTTCAGCTAGTGGAGCATGTTCCACTAGCGTTTCTTTCCTGTTTTTATTCAGACTTTGTATTGGTGCCATTTTGGCAATTATACACTTAATACTTGTTGATCTATTTCTTTCAGTTGCTTATCTCTTAATGTTAGATGGTTGATGGTGAACACTTATGAAATTTTAAGAATGCTTAACAAGTATGTTAAGGAACAAAAAGTTTCAAAATTTTCCGCTAAAATTAACCTAAATGAAGTATGAATGACGTAAGTAGGCTTGTCTGCAACCTCTGAGAGGTCAACGACGCCGGTCTCGTCTGGGGTCTAGATTCCAGTAGTGACATAAACCCCCAGTGAAACTCTTGTTTATGCATACTTTAACGTTTTGCTTGAAAATGGGTTATGTGAGCATGATTTGAGTAGGGTATGAACTTGAGTCTCCTTGTATTTGTCAAGTTGGTGTTTCTACTGCCCTAAGGGCCTTAATATTGTGAAATATTGATAAATTTCTTCTGGGTGATGATGGTTTGATTTGTTGATGATTTGTTCTCATTGTATAGTTCTTATTATGAATTGCTATTTGAGTGGTATGGTCCACCTTATGGGTGGCGGTGCTAATTGATGAACTTGATGTTATTTAGTATGTATTGAAAATGTATTATTGAAGGTCTAATATGTGAAATGAAGAGATATTGGAAATGGGTCTTGTATGGTGTTTTGTGTAGCTTGAATTGCATGTTTGACTTAGTTCATGTCTAAATGAAGTATATGATTATGTGAAGCATGTAGAGTGTGTAACTTGATGAATCAAGGTTGAAGCACGTGTAGAACTTGACAAGAATGAAATGATGCTTATATGCAAGGTGTGCTCACGTGTATACACACACACACTTTAAGGAATGTATTATGCCAAGTTGAGTAAACAGGGGAATCTTGAGGTGGACACTCTTCGTGAGTTTAGATGTAGTGTCTAGTAGCAACCTCTCCATTCCTAGTGAGCTTTCTATGATAGACTATTATGTTGAGAAAGCCGTAGGGAGTTATGCCAAGCACCGAGAGGATATGAATGGGAGGTGGATTACACTTCGTGAGTTGAGATGTTGTAGTCTAAAGTACCTGTTGAGATGAGTACTCCTCGTTAGTAGAGAGTGAGTTACCTAGTAGCAATTTCCTTATACCTTAACTATGTGCCCGCATAGGTGAAGCTATTGGAAAAACCATGTAAACGCTAAGAAGCATGACCTTACACTAGGCAAGTAAGGATCCCTCATCCGATAAGGGTTAATATCGGGATTCCATGTCTAGCTCTCATGGTCTTTGTTGGTTAAGCTAACTCAAACAAAAGAATTGATTTGAACCAGTTAACTTGTATATTGTGATATTGTGTATGTATGTCGTGAAGTGCTCGATCCACATTAGTTAACCATTAGGAGCAAGAAGTGGGAGTAGTAGTATGGGATGCTATTCTCACATTGCACTTGGTGTGACCTATACCTACAATGGTAAAATAGTACTTTCATGAAATCCGTGTGAATGAGTGTTATGGTGTGGTGTTATGGATGATTATTGTGAAGTCCTTGAGCAAATAGAATCCATTATGATCACTAAGTGGGAGTGGGAGTATGGGATGCTACTCTCACATTGCACTTAGTGTGACCTATATTACCATGAGTGTTTTGCATATGATAGCCAAGCGCGTGGATTTGTTTTCCAATGAAGTAAGCCTAATATTAGATGGTTTTAAGGGTCGCTTTGGTATGCCTTGAAGGGTGTGTGCGTATTGAAGATACCTTCTTGGCTCACCTTAGGGAGTCTTAGGATAACCTTGGGTTAGGGAAACTTCAAAGGAAAAAGAGTTCATATGACTTGGACCGTGCCATTCACTCTAAGGTCTTCATTATAATTGTTCAAAACGTTCACTGTAATATTACTTCAATTTATTATAAGTTTTAGCAGTTCACTGTAAATTCATCTTTTTTGTCAACTTGTTGTAACGTGCTCAAATCCTTGGGAATCCATTAGGAGCTCTAGTGGTAGTGGTAGTATGGGATGCTACTCTAACATTGCACTTAGTGTGACCTAAGAGTCCTATTGGAGGAGAGTAGTTGTGTGAGAGTCATATACATGCGTAGTCCACTGTGAAGTCAAGTGTGCTTACTGTAAAGTGAAAGTTTGAGGTAAAATAATGGGAATCCTTCTTTAAGTGTTTAATGATGCTTCTTATGTTGTTTTGTTCATAAATTCATGAATGTTAAACTCAAATTGCATGAAATTTTATTTTACCAAAATATCCCTTTTTGCATGTTTTTGCATATGCCATACTTAGTACATTGTGGTACTAACCCCATACTTTTATATACCTCATGAGTATAGGTTGGAAGCCTTTTGGAGGATCGGAGTTGAAGCTTGGGATAATTTTATCTCTTAAGAATTTGGTATGTCCTCATATATTCAAGGGCATAGTTTATGTTTCTTAGTTTTTCTATTAAGACTTAATTTGTATTTCCTTTTCATTGTAAAGGGCCGTGTCCCTAAGATTCTAAGTTGTGTTTTTAAGTTATCTTGTGACGACAAGATTTCCTAGTATTTATGAAAAGATTTATTTTATTATTAATATCGTGAAAAGTTTTAATTACGCACTACTTTTCATGCTTTATGTTATGAACTCTAGTTAAAGACCTTGTACGAGACCCCAAAGGGTCAAGTGTGCCCGGTCACGATTCGAAGGTTTTCCCTATCTTCTAGAGGGTGCTTTTGGCTCGTGGACGTGAAAAACGGTCTATCGTTCAATCGACGGATGGTAGTCCACTTTCGTCGTTTAAAATTTCAACACATTTGGGATTGTACAAACGATGGACCCCATCTACGGCCCGTCGTTCCATCGACAGCCCGTCAACAGGGTCTCGTACTACTGTCCTAAGATAGACTTTAGGCCTATATGCAATATCAACTTTTGGACACTATTAGTCCCACGCAAGTTTAGACAATACAGTTGAATAACCAACAGACCATTTCATCATTACTAGGGTTTTGATTTCAAGTATTTGGCCTCATAAATTAACTTTAGTATGAAAACCCTAAGTCGGATTTGCTAAACACTACAACCATAACCACATTTTAAGCAAATTATAAGATAACATAACAACTTTCTATAATGACCCTAAGTCCGTGAGTACCTTGATTCCTTCGTCATAGTATTCATAAATGACATTCTCATATACTCTAAGTACAAAGAAGAGCATGAGGTACACTTAAGAAAGACATTGCAAGTACTTAGAGAACATCAGATGTATGCAAAGTTCAGCAAATGTGAATTCTGGTTGAGATTAGTGACCTTTCTTAGTTATGTTGGGACCGACCAAGGTGTTGAAGTTGATCCTAAGAAGGTTGAGGCGGTGAGGAATTGGCCGAGACCCCTTACTCCTACAGATATTCGGAGTTTTCTTGGTTTAGCCAATTATTATCGCAAGTTGTGGAAGGGTTTTCTACTATTGCTGCACCATTGACCGCATTGACAAAGAAGAAGGCAAAGTTTGAGTGGTCCGAGAAATGTGAAAAGAGTTTTCAAGAACTCAAGGACCGACTCACTTCGGCCCCAGTATTGACATTGCCGAGAGGTGGTGAAGGGTACGTGGTATATTGTGATGCTTTCCGAGTAGGTTTGGGATGTGTTCTCATACAAAATGGTAAGGTGATTGCATATGCATCAAGACAATTGAAAATCCATGAAAAGAACTACCCTACTCATGATCTTCAACTAGCCGCGGTTGTGTTTGCGTTGAATATGTGGAGACATTATTTATATGGTGTACATGTTGATGTGTATACTGACCATAAGAGTCTTCAGTATTTATTTACGTAGAGAGAGTTGAATCTTCATCAGAGGAGATGGCTAGAACTTCTCAAAGGATTATGACATGAATGTGTACTATCACCCAGGTAAGGCCAATGTGGTGGCCGATGCATTGAGCAGACTGAGCATGGGCAGCGTTTCACATATTGATTATTAGAAGAAGGTGCTGGTTAAAGAGGTGAACCAATTGGCAAGATTGGGTGTACGACTGACAGATGCACCAAGTGGGGGTGTTTCGGTTCACTCAAGTTCTGAATCCTCATTTGTTGTATATGTTAAAGCCAATCAACACCTTGACCCAGTACACATGGAGTTGAAAGACTCGGTATTGAGTAAGTTAAATGAGTCATTCTCGTTAGGTGCAGATGGCATACTTAGATATCAGAATAGATTATGTGTGCCCAATGTGAATGATTTGAGGTCAAGTATTTTGGCAGAAGCTCATGGTTCCAGATATTCCATCCATCCAGGTGCCACCAAAATGTACCAAGACCTTAAAGAGGTCTATTGGTGGGAAGGCATGAAGAGAGATATCTCTAAGTTCATGGAGGAGTGTCTGAACTGCCAACAGGTTAACACTAAACAACTTAAGTCTGGAGGTCTCACTTAGACGATTGAGATCCCAACGTGGAAGTGGGAGGCTAACAATACGGATTTTGTGGTTGGTCTGCCAAAGACTAGGAAACTTCATGATTCCATTTGGGTTATTATTGACAGAATGACCAAGTCCGCTCACTTCATACCTGTGAAGTCTACCTTCAAGGCCTAAGACTATGCCAAGCTTTATATAGATGAGACAGTGAGATGGCATGGGATTCCTCTATCTATTATTTCGGACAGAGGGGCTCAATTCACTTCTGATTTTTGGAAATATTTCCATAAAATTTTGGGTACACAGGTGAAGCTTAGTACTGCTTTCCATCTGTAGACAGATGGGCAAGCAGAGCGTACCATTCAGACCCTTGAAGCCATGTTGAGAGCATGTGTTATTGACTTCAAGGGGAGTTGGGATGATCACTTGCCGCTGATAGAGATCTCTTACAATAATAACTACCATTCCAGTATTGGAATGGCACCTTTAGAAGCATTATATGGCCGAAGATGTAGATCTCCGATTCGCTGGTTTGAAGTAAAAGAATCGGCCATCCTTGGTCCCTAGATCATGTATGAGGCCGTGGAGAAGGTTAAAATGATTATGGATAGATTGTCTACTTCTTACAGCCGTCAGAAATCCTATGCAGATAACCGAAAGAGAGCTCTTGAGTTTGAGGTGGGTGATCAAGTCTACCTCAAGATATCACCCATGAAATGGGTGATGTGGTTTGGTAAGAAAGGCAAGTTGATTCCGAGGTATATAGGTCCTTATGAGATCTTGTAGCGAGTGGGAAACATTCAATACGAGCTGAAATTACCTCAAGACTTGGCTTCTGTTCATCCAGTGTTTCACATTTCTATGCTTAAGAAATGTCTAGGCGATCCAGCATCCATCATTCATGTTGAGGGGTTAGGAGTTGATGAGAACCTTTCTTATGAAGGGGTTCCAGTCGAAATTTTAGATCACCAAGTGAAGCGGATGAGTAACACGGAGGTTTCCACCGTGAATGTCCTATGGCGGAACCATCTTTTTGGGGGAGCAACGTGGGAGGCCAAGGCCGATATGAGATCCCGCTACCCTCATTTGTTCAGTTCTTAAGGTTAGATATTCTCTTCCTAAGTCTGATTAATGTTTAAGAAAACTCTAAGTATAAGTGCTTTTGTTGATTAGGTGTGATAGGCCACTAATCATATGTCCTATAATAGCACTACGTGAGTTAAAATTTAAGTCATGTTTGCATTTCATGTTGCTGTTTTTGTGTAGCATAGACATGATTTTTGTATTGCATGAGGTGTGATGTGCATTAAGTTAAGTGTGATTGAGAAGGAAATTCCTCAATCTCAAATATGAAGCTTTAGATAAGCTTGAATGTTATGCATCATCCAAATAAGTGTAAGTGTCATTCGGGGACGAATGTTCCTAAGGGGGGGATAATGTAACATTCTGGAAAATCACATGTCTAATGAAGATCCCAGTATGTCCTTAAGAAATCCTATTAGGGGTACATAGGCACCCCAATGCCAACTATTGAGAAATATTGGGCATAGTATAGAATAATTGGCTAAGAGATATTAGCTAATTTTCTATATACGAATATGAAATATACTTTTGGGTTGCCATACCCCAATCCAAGATTGAAGTTTAAAAAAATGTACCTGCAATGAAGACCCTAAGCTTATAAAATATATTTTGTCCAACTCACAAAAGGTATGAGGCATCCAAGTGTCAAGCTTAGATACCATGGCACATGATCAATTAAAATGATCATGTAGATTAAGCAGTGCCCGAGGACATGGTGAGGGTCCTTGGGACAATAAGTAAATATTCCGAATAGAACATCAAGAATAGTTAGTTAGGAAAGTAAAACCAACCCATGGGCAAGCACATGGGCAAAGCTTGTGGGAATAGGCCATAAGGAGGGAACCACCCTAACAAAATTCGGTTAGGGTAGTTAAGGGGCATCATATGCGGACGGGTCCCTCCATGTGGGGCCTAACTTCCTAACCAACTCTAGGTTCTAACTAACTGTCCTCACTAGCTAACTAACCTAGGACTAACCTAAATGGACCCACTAGTGCACCCGACAACCTAGGACTAAAGCGGGTTGACACTAACCTAGTACTAGTTAAAGAGACAACCTAGTACCTAACCTAGGATGGTCCAAAAGGTTAGTTATGGTCCTAAAAGCTTAGGGGTACTTTAGTAATTCCCCTAGGTTACCTAATTAATTAATTTGGAAATTTAATTAATTTATTTAAAAGTGCTAAAACCGAAACTACAAAGGAAATTTTCAGATTTCGGTTAAGACAAGAAGGGGACAACCTAGTTCCTAACCTAGGATGATCCAAAGGATTAGTTAAGGTCCTAAAGACTTAAGGGTACTTTAGTAATTACCTTAGGTCAACTAATTATATAAATTAGCAATTTAATTAATTAGTTTAAATGGTCAAAACAAAATCCTTACACTAACCTGGTATAATTCAAGAAACATCCTAGTACTTAACCTAGGATGGTCCTAAAAGTTTGATTATGGTTCCAATGACTTAGGGGTACTTTAGTACTTACCCTAAGTACCTAAATTAATTAAATTGAGGATTTTATTAATTAATATAAAGTCAAAATATAGACCGAAACCATAGTCAACACTGATTTCTAGATTTTCGGTCAAGTCAACATTCTCCTATGTTTAGTCAACTTAGGTGGGGCATTTTGGTAATTGGTTAATTAGTTTATTAAACTAACTTATTAAACATAAGTATTATAATTCAAGATCAGTTCATAAACCTAAAAATCATGATCAATACACTTATAATTCACGACCTAAGGCAGAACGCAAGAAAGAGGTAGTAAACAAAGAACGCTAAAATAGAAAAGAGCATAGACGTTCTTAGGCAATTTCAAGGTATCTTCAAGGTTCCGTTCAAGGTGGTCTTGGTAGATTAAATTCAACTCAAGGTATGGCTTTCTCTCCTGGACTTCTTTCTCCAAGAACTTTCTTTCCAACGATTCAATGATCTTGAAACCTAGGGTTGTTCCCATGTTCTCGTCGAACTCCTTGTCCCTAGTATCCTTTTTGATTCCATGTTGAATAGGTTAGAGATCATGTTGTTGGTATGTGGTGCTGGCTGTTCTTAACATGTATTGTTCTTGAATGATGAATACCGAATGAACCTATGAGCTTGTAAGTCGCATAAAGTAATATTATCATGTAAATTAAGAATCGCTGATATGCTAAGTTCCATCTGTGATGTGTTAAGTGAATTACGTGTTTTGGCTGAATGTTGACTTGATGTTGGTGTGACATTATGAAGATGTTATAGTCATCAAATGTTAATATGATGATGTCCAATATGTCTTAAAAATGGTACCCTATAGTCATGAACTAAGATTGGTTTAAAAGATAACTATGAAATCACATCTTGAATGAATTGACTATCTGATGCCTATAAGATTGCCTAACACTACTTTGTCAAAAAGGGATGCATGCAAATGGCTATAATGTTATGCTTAATAATTAAAAGATTGGTTAATGAATAATATACATATCCAACCAAGCATGAAAGAATGTAAAATTGTCCTACGCCAACAAAGATGGTTATGTAATCTAGTTTATCTCAATACTAATCATAAGCCAATCTTGTGTAGTTAGAATATCAAATGATATTATAAGCACTTATAAAGTAATTCAATGAATCAATAACCAAGGGAAATCCATTTATTGGAACAACTCCAAACATGCTCTAAAAGAATGAACTATGAACATATGTAACTCATTGAAAGAAGTGCTCATCGTCCATAAACGATAAAATGAATCTACTACGCTAATGTAAAGAAGTAACGTGAGTTATAACATAATAAAATGGGTCTAAACTAAGTAAGTGACCAGAATGGGGTGTTAAATAAAGTGAGACAAGTCTTACTTACACCTAGGCTACTATGTTAAAAGAATACTCACGAATGAAGGTGTTAGAATGTGTGAGACTAGTCTCATTAATACCTAAGGATGATATGTAAGGACAATTCACATTTCATCAATGAAAAGTAAGGATGATATGTAAGGACAATTCACATTTCATCAATGAAAAGTAAGGATGATATGTAAGGACAATTCACATTTCATCAATTTAAAGTAAGGATGACAAGTCATCAAAAGAGTAAGTAAATCTCAATCTAGAAGTAAGCTTTCATAATGCTTAGTCAACTCTTAAAGATAAAGAAGATAATGAAAGTGAGCACAACACCGATAGACTAGTTATGAACATGTGCTTGCACGTGTAAGTCTCATGCGACGAGGCTACCACCGAGGTGGATAAGTAGTCTCCTAAGTCCCTAGTGTTCGAACTATGTCTAGAAAACATAGGAACTAGCCAGTGGTTTCCACCTAAGAGAGCTAGGCATGTACGGTTTCACCTTGGCCGGTGATTCCACCCCTTTTTGGCGTGGGGCAGACACAGGATTTCATGTTTAGCTCACATGATCTACGTCGATTAGTGCCCACAATATGTTCTTGGTTCACTATAGTCGTGAGCCACTCCTTTTCGATGTGGAGTGAACACTTGAGATGGATTCGCCTTAGCCGGGGATCACCCCTTTCCATGTGTGGGGCAGACACTGGATTCCACGAGTAGCTCACATGGTCTACATTCATTTTAACTGGTGAATCACACATTTTCGGTGTGGGGCAGACACTTGAATTCATGTTAGCTCGCATGATCTTATTCCCTATGATGTCTCTATGAAAGTGAGAATGAATGATGATGATGGAACGTATGTTCAAAGTGAGCAATGATGAAGAGCTTAAGAATGTCAATTGCCAATGTCACACTCATGAAAGTTTCAGCAAATAATGGGCAAAGACAAATAAGATTGGCTTATAATGACTTCTTATATGATGCCAAGAAGGGAAGTAGGAATCTCATGGTAATTAAATGACTTATAAGTTCCCTAACATGAAAGTAATGAAATAGATGGCATAGCCAATAAAATTGGCTTATGAAATGTTTGTGAATACATAGAGTAAAGAATGACTCACTATAGGGTAGGGAAATCATTCCTTAGTCCTTGGATTACTTACATCTATTCATTATGGGTATGGGACTACAATGAATCATGGCACTTGTAAGTAAAACATAGGACTAAAGTAATTATTGAACTACACAACAAGAAGAAGAAAAAGACTAAAAATAAAACTAAGTGTGAGAATGGGATCTCTCGGGTTGGAGGTTGATCAAAATTTCAAATCTTCGAAAGAGTGGTTCTAAAATTATGTTCATGATACTAATGTCTTGTAATCATATAGAAAATGAGTTGTGTGCTTTGAATGCATTTGTAAGAACCCGAAAATAACTATGCTAAGTAATGCTTAAACGTACCTAGAATGCATGGATTAGACCGGGTTCACACGGTTTGTTGCGCGTAGAACCAGGCCTCAGAACCTATTCACTAGCCAAGCCAACCAACTTGGTGAGTTAGATGATCTAGGCAAGGTGAGAACTAACCATGTAGGGCACCCGAATTGAAGAGATTCACCTGAATGAGTCTTACCAGACTTAAAAGGGGTAATCTTAGGTTTGGAGGGTCTAGGGGTAAAATGGTCTTTTCCAAGATAAGGGTAGTATTATAATTACCCTATGTATTAATTAATTAATTAATATGATTAAAGGGGAATTTGGGTATAGGTTGACCGAATTTGACCCTTATGCAAATTTAAGCTTTACCCGGGTTCGAACCTGCGTGGAAGCAACGAATAAAATGAATTAATTGGTATTTAGTGAATTAGTTGAATTAATTAATATCTAATTTTTTTATTTAAGTAAAGGAAAATCAGATTTTTAATAATAAAATTAATAAAATATGAGGAGTCCTAGTTTGACTAAATCTCCACCTAATCTCCTAATCCTAATCTAAATCATTCTCACGTCTCTCTCTACTCTCACCTTATTTACACGCTCAACTTTCTGTAAAACAAAAGAACAGAACGAAAAGAAAATATAAAGTTCATTAAGAACTTGAACGCTCAAACCCAAAAAGCAAAACAATCTTCAAAACGAAAAGTAAAAACCAAGTTCTCTACGGATTGTGCTTGTGATTTCGGTAGTGAGACATTGGCTTAGTGGGGGGATTTTGGCAGCACGTAAGAACAATTTAAATGACTTCAGGTTTGGGTTTTCTTCTCTCTTGGTCCCTTTCCCAAGAGACCCCTAAGTTCAGCTTAATTCTAGTCAAAAACTAAGATTGCACCCCGTTGCATGCCCCTGTCATTAGATCCTTTGAAAGATTCAAGTATGCGTTGGTATGACTTCTGGTATATGATTTTAGGGCTGGTTGTGATTACGTGTTTGAATGTGTATTCGGAATTATGTAGAAATGAAAGAAGTGTTTTCGAAAATGTGTGATATGTGAACTTGTGGGTGCACCTGTGTACTGTGAATTAGCCACGGCTTGAAGCATGACATTTGGCATGTTAAATTGTTTTATTTTACGTGTATGAATATGTTAAAAACGTAATGTTCATATAAGTTCAAAGTTGCTGAATTAAATGATAATTCTTGATTGAAAGTAACCTTGAAATTGCACCTAAAGATATCCCTAAAAACTACTCGAAATGTCTTAATATTTAACGTGAATGAGGGTGAGAAAATGGACTGCAAAAAGGTGATTAAATTCCCGAAAGTAACCATGAAAACTCACCTAAAGATGCACTAGATGCTACACCAAAATTTTTCCTAAATCTAACACTTAAAAGTTGAGAAAATGGACTGCAAAGAGGGTGAACAAATTTTCAGCATTCTGGAATAATGCTGGAAATTTGTTTTTGGCAGCTTACTGTAAAAAAAAATCACGTTTAAAAATATTTTTTAAATGCATGAGGTCAGTGGGGATTGAACCCAAGACCTCACCATATACATGTTATAAAAAATTAAATAATAAAATGTGGTAAGGGGGATTCGAAATGGGGTAAAACTCAAGTGAAAAGTTAAGGAAAAAATAAAAGAAAATGAAGTGAGGCGTGTGGGGTTCGAACCCACAACCTCTTGGACGGATGAAGGATGGAGGAGAAAAATGAAATAAAGAAATAATAAAAATGAGGTATGTGGGATTCGAACCCAAAAACTCTTGGCCGAATGAGATGGTAATGAGAAAATGCAATTAAAATAAGGTGAGGCGGTGGGGGTTCGATCCCACACCCTCGTAATCTAAACGAATTAATCAAGTAAATAAAGGAAAAAGAAAAGAATGTGGGCGTGGGGATTCGATCTTGGGTCCCCCAGGCCGAATTGTTTAAGGCAAAAATCACGAAAAAAAAGGGAAAGAAAGTGTAGGTGTGGGGAATTGATCTCGGGTTCCCTAGCAAAGAAGTTTATGACATAAAAAATCATAAAGAAAAAACACCAAGTGTTATACAAGGGATTTGAAATAGGGTTCCCTTGCCCAATTCGGTATTGACACATAAGTCTTACGTGATTAAATAATTAATGTATGCTGCCTATAGGAATCAAATTGAGAACTTGGCATACTTACAAGATGCATAAGTCTTATACCACATAATCTTGGGCAATATGAATCACTTAAATGAAATATGAATAAAGCCTCATGGCTTGTGTGTGTGGACTCATAAGTCCAGCATATGTCTATAATGTAAGTGAACCTAAGATGTTATGTGATGAATGATGAGACCCTACAAGGGTTAAGTAAGAGTGTGAAACACACTAAAAGGCCAAGTGCATTGGCATATGATGAAATGAATATTCACGTAAGAAGGGGTGAGTAATTATGAGGGCAAGTGTGCTAAAACAAATGAATGTGGTGACAACATGATAAGAGGCTAATGTGAAATATGAGAGCAATCTCAAATGAGCCTAAGTAAATGTTACCAAAACGTACTCACCTATGAGAGTGTAAAGTTAATGAAGAGACCAGTCTCTATGAACACTCTAATGAAAGTATTAAAGTTAATGCATACTTAATACTAATGA
Source organism: Solanum sitiens (assembly GCA_016801875.1). Lineage (NCBI taxonomy): Eukaryota > Viridiplantae > Streptophyta > Magnoliopsida > Solanales > Solanaceae > Solanum > Solanum sitiens. The sequence continues at coordinate 95,978 of JABWTJ010000176.1, forward strand.
TGAGATGAGAAAATCATCTATTGATCAATGATGTCCTCATGCTAGAAGCCAGCTTCTATGATGTATAAGATGAAAGTAATGGAACTTTATACTGAGCACCGATAGGCTAGCTATGAGTGGCGATTCCTTTTTTTGGGAAGGCAGAGGTTTGTGTAATTCTCATGAGATGAGACTGTCCGTCCAGAAGGGTATGGATCTCCTTATATCTCCTAGTCTTTGAACCAATGCAGCCAAAATAGGATTTAGTAGGGTTCAATTCCCTATATACGCTAGCATGTTTTTGGTTTCACTTTGGCTAGTGATTCCACCTCTCTTTGGTGTGGGGTAGACACAGGATTTCATGGAGCTCACATGATCTATGTCAGTTAAAGTTAAAGTTCCTAAAGAAAGAATGAGGCCAGCCTCATGTAATGCCCACAATGAAATGAACGATACCAAAGATGTTTGGGTAGGATAGACTTATGTAATGACACTAGGTCATTCTTAGTCACTGAACAGTGAACCCAATGAGAGTCTTAAACTACATCATAGGTATAACTGTTTCTTACACTAGCCTATGAATTAAATGAAATGAAGTACGTATGAATGAATGAAGCAGACTCTGTTTTCTCTAAAGAAGGCTCCCTAGTTGAGGTCCCATATGTTGACCCCTCATTTTGGGAAGTCCTAATGTTATGTCCATTATTCCAAGGCCGCATGGCATATGAACGAATGAAATGAAATATGATATGTGCTATATGCAATATGTTATGTGTTATATGCAATATGTTATGTGCTGTGTGCAATATGATATGTATATTGATGCATGTTACTCTCATGACATGACTTTCCTAATCCGATTTTGGCAAGTCCACTGACTTGACTTTCCATAACTCATATCGTTAAGAGAGAGCTATTCTAAATCATGCATGTTTTGGTGTGTGCTTTCATATACTCATACTTAGTACAAGTGTGTACTAATTCCAGACATTTATCTACTTTTAGGTGCAGGTGCAGTTGGACGTTAGAGCTTACGAGTCGACGCAGAAGTTATCTGGACGTGGAACTTTCATCCGGATTTGGTAGCCCCTCATACTTTCGAGGATGCTTATTGGTTTATTCTCGCGTAGACGTAGAATGAGCTAGTGGAGTATTTACTTTCAGACGTTGTATTGTTGCCATTTTAGCAACTCTATATTTATGACTATATCTTTCATTTGATTATCTTGATTTAGATGGTTGTTGTGGACGCTTATGAGTTTATGTAGATAGTATTATGCGAGATCAATGTTATCCAATATAAAGTTTAAGTAAACAAAAGTTCAAATTTTCCGTTAAAATTAACCTAGATAAAGTAACGACAACGTATGTAGGCTTGTCTCCGACCTCTGAGATGTCAACGACGCCGGTCTCGTCTGGGGTCTAGATTTTGGTCGTGACAGCATTAAAATACATCATATTCATACCACAATTCACAACTAACGAATTATGAAAGTCTAATGACTAGGCTTTCCAGAAATGGCATGTTGCTTAGGAAGAGCTTTCACTGATCATGCATAGCTTTATGTGTATGTGTGAATACACCCATACTTAGTACAAGTTTTGTACTAACCCCCTACTATTTACTATTTTTATAGGTGCAGGTCAGAGGACAGATTGACGACACTTGCAGCGGTTTGGACTTCAGCGTTTCTCCAAACCATTTGGTAGGTCCTCTTGATTTTGAGGATGCTACACACATTAGTCCAGCTTTAGATATAGCCATAGCTAGTGGATGTTGTCCCTAGCGTTTCTTTAACATTTCATTTTGAACCTTTTGATGTAAGGCCGTTTTGGCAACTTAATATATGTTATATTCATCGTTTGCTTTGAAATGTTATTGATATGAGATGGTTGTCTATTGATGTTGATCTTAGTATATAATGTTTAATATGCAATGACTATATGAAGCCTAAGTAAACTTCATACATATAAAAAGTTTTAAATTTTCCGCAGATTTAACTAGATAAATGTGATGAATGCAAGATGAGGCTTGTCTGCGACCTCTGAGAGGTCAACGATGCCGGTGACGATTCGGATTCCAGAATCCAGGTCGTTACAAGATGCTTAATCGAAATTGCATGTGCATCCATCTTTTGCGAAATATTAGATAAATCACCTTTCATCTCCTTGGCATACTCATCACTAGTATCAAATCTCCTTATCATCTTTTGTAGCATATTTTTAACTAGCGCCATACTACCTCTACCGTCCCTAGGAGTAACTTCTTAATTTTGTTGGGCAATATAAGGCCCACTCTGATCATTTCTATTACAATAGTTACCCCTATTAAAGTAGTTGTCACGGTTGTAGTTCCCATATCAAAAAGATTGACCCTCTCGATTGTAGTTACCATAGTTTTGGCGTTGATTTATTTGACCTTGGCGCCAAGTCTCCTGATTGGAGCCTTGGGCGTTTGGTCGGAAACCCCCTGTCTGCTCATTCACTGCGTAGGCATATTTTTCATAATATTAATCATCTACCGGAACTGGTGGTTTAGTCAAGTAGTTCACCGCATTTACCTATTATGTACCTCCGCTCACATGTTTCAAAACCAACCCTAACTCAGTTCTCATCTGTGCCAACTCTTCACGCATATCATCTGTTGTTGGGTTATTTGTAGCATGTACTGCAAAGGTGTTTCTCCTAGTGCTCGACTTTCTAGTGCTCCAAGCCTTGTTGTTGCGAGATATCTTCTCCTACTTCTCTACGATCTCTGCACATGTGCACTCTCCATAGGAACCCCCTACAATAGTGTCGATTACTGCTTTATTGCTATCATCTTGACCCCGATATAAGTACTTCTTCCACGACTCATCATCAATGCGGTTGTTTGGGACGCCTCTCAAAAATGCAGTAAATCTGTCCCAAGAGCTACTCACAGACTCCCTAGGTAATGCCACAAAGTTGTTCACTTTATCTTTCTGGTTGAGCTTCTTGGACATTCGGTAATACATTGCTAAGAACACATCTCTCAATTGATCCCAAGTATAAATGGATTTGTAGGGAAACTCTGTAAACCATATGGAGGCATCTCCTGTAAGTGATAGAGGAAACACTCGCAACCCAATGACATTAATATCCAAGTCTGTTAACCCACACAACTCTTACACACAGACCTCAGTTTGGCTATGTGAGCATGAGGGTCCTTGGATGACAGTACCGAGAATAAACCCCTCAGAGTGAGCATCTGCATCAAACTACTCGTCACCATGAATGTGTCCCCTAGCGGCAAAGGGAGTAGGAAAATAGATCTATCAGACTCAGTAATGTTAACGTTGCCCATATAGTAATCCTGAGGTCTTGGTGCTAGGGTCTGCACACTAAAGGCATTCTCCAATTGATTTTCAACTTGAACTTGATTGTGTGCCTCAACCAATCATGGAGGTTGACGAATTGCCCCATCACCTGGATTGGGTGGGTTCTGTTGCTTTTCCATTCTTCGTAATGTACGATTATGTTCAGGATCGAAAGGATTGAGTGTTTCTCCTCAGCTTCATGTACTTGGCATACACTAAAGATAGACCTGAAAGAGACAAAAACAAAATGAAAAAATGAAAAAATAAAATAAGGAAATAGTTGACTAAATATCAATAATCGATTTAAAGTTAATCTAAAAGAAAGATTGCCCAGCAGCGGCGCCAAAATTTGATACACTCAAATTATACCTCCCAAAAGAAGTATAAGTGGTCATAATCAAGTAAGAGAACCCAACTAGTTGGTTGGGGTCGATCCCACAAGGAAAATGATTTAGATTTAACTTTATTGTACAATTATGTCTATTTAGCGAAAGTTTCCGAAAACAAGTAATTAAAGGAGGGGGGGGGGGGAGTTTGTAAAACAAGTTTCTTTAATACTTCTAAGTTAACAAATGAGAAAAAGTAAAAATTGAGTTTTTTATCAAGTTGTGAGACTAACTAGGGTATATTTGTTCCTTATAGGTTCATAAGGTCGTATCCCGAGAAATAACAATTCTTCCCTAGTGTTCTTCATGTAAAGTTATAAGTTATGTATCTCTAAATCCTTGGTCCGGCATCTAGTGAATGTCACCCCATACCTTGGTACGGTTACATGTGTATAAGCTACTAACCCTTACCTTTACTTCATATTAGACATCATAATCGATGTATGGCTCAGTTATTACTTCGCACTAATCGACACTAGCATATTAAATAGTATCCCACTAAATCTATGTTGATACTTCTATAACTATTACTACCTCTTTGGTGTGGCAAGTAGCAACAAGACGAGTTCTAACCTTGGCCACTGTTCAAAAGACTTCTAAGCGAAAGAAATATCAATACATGCAAAACCTATTTGAGAATTTCTTATTTACTAGGTTTACCTTGTTAATTACCTATGGTTACCACAACTCTAGTTGTTGATTTAGTTACCCATGCAAGCAAACCCAAAAAATCAATCGATGGACCTAAAAAATGGTTCGTCGATGCCCTCTGTCACTCCATCCTCAGGATTTCTCCAACATCCAGTACTCAAACTATATATGATCACATTGATGATCTATCAGTACGCTGTGTTGATCAATCAATGGTCCATCGATACATTCCTTTGTTTCTCACTTGATAGGATTTCCATGAGTTTCTCTATCAGTCTGAACTACAATCGACGGTCACCACCTACGGACCATAGATTGAACGACGGGTCGGCGATGGCCTTTCAAGGTCGCCTCTCTGCATTATTTTCCAGCTGCCTTCTGCGTTATTATTCTGGATATCTTTCCTGAAAACAAACATAAAAACATGTTAAAACTACTACAAAAAGTCTCCAGAAACACACAACTCTTACGAAAATGCATTGAAAGCACCGTGAAACCACGGTACATCAATGACCTAGAAGAACTTGATTAAGGATTAAGTAAGGAATATAGATAGTAGCACAAGGAATGCACATCTCATTGTATAAAAGTTACTGATTCCAAATTACTATACCTTTACACTCAGCCCCGTTACAAGCCTTAGAGATACCTTTTTGATATTTACCTAACCGAATCGAAGGTCATTTAGAAAATAAGGGCAAACTTATGGGTGAAAACATGAATTGTGTTCCTCTTCGTTAGTGTGAGTGTTGCATCAAATTCATGATCCTAAGTTGATAAATCTACGTGTGTGAAAATTGAAACATTCTTTGTGTGAGGGCATGTAGGTACTTTTGTTGAGCTTGAACGTGCATTAGTAGAAAGTATTGTCAACTCAATAATCTTTGGTAATGATGTGTCACAACTTAAATCATTGATTATATAATTAAACTATGCATGAGTAGTTTAAGTCTTGTTGTGTACATTCATGATTGAGTCTTGTCTAGAGCTAATTGAGACATCCTATTTGAACTGCTGAACTTAAGTTTTACTGGATGACAGACAAATGTTTAAATTTGGGGTGTTGACGAGTCCCTAAATTTGACTCATCTAGGGCCTTATTTTAATGCATATAGTGTCCCAAATTGTGTATTTTATTTGGATATCTAATATGAAAAATGGAAGAAAATAGATAAAGATATATAGTGTGCATCGCAAAGCAAACTTGGCGATAAGTCGTATAACATAGTTTTGCCCTCTTTTACAGCAATCAGGCGTTGAAGGAAGTAGATCAAAAGGCAATTAAAAGGAGCAGTCGGCCCTTCACCGAATAGTTCTGCATAGTAGACTTATTCCGCCCAATGATACAACATACATGGATATAAAGGCTACGCAGAAAATGCGACAAACAAATGAAAGGGTGAATCTGTGAATCACTCGGCGATTCATAACTAAAGACGCCGAATGGATCCACCAACAATAATTTGAAGCCTATTAATACTAATCTCTTTTATTATTTAGGAGTGAATTTTGGATAGTATTTTAGGAGTAAAAACATTAAGATATTTTTCTAGTTTTAAAACTTATGTTTTTTACAATTTTTCTCTCAAGTTGGAGAGGGTGTTGAGGAAGCTTGAAGGAAGATGTTCTTCTTCCAATCTTGGAAGTGGTTCCTCTACATTTTCTTTTCTTTTCCATTTATAAGGTTTAATCTCTTATACCTATTTGTTTCCTTCATCATTTTAAGTATATTTGTTTATTGCTTTATGTGTTACTAAAAACCCCCATTATTGGGGTCTGAATTAGCAAATATGTGTTGATATTATTGTTGGGTCATGCTTTCTGATCGAATTAGATGTATTTTAATGTTGATTTCACCTAGTGGTTGTGGTTTAATTTAATGGGTTTGTAGTTGCAAATACAAAACCTCCCATGTGTTTTCGGCTTGCCCGAGAGAGAGGTTGCGAAAACAAGATCACTAGACTGATGTCATAAAGAGTGGTCGACATGAGGTTAATCCCGAGGGGTGATCCCTAGTCCCATATCCAAGCACCCTCTATCAAAATGTCTGGTTGGGCGTAGGATGTCTTGTTTAGACCGAGTTGGTATCCAAGAAGAACCAATTTGATATGGGTAAGTTGCTCGAGAGGGTATTTGGCCTAGTCACCATTATCTTGAGAATTTTATTATTAAAAGGATGTACCCATTAGTTTGTGACAACATATTTCGGTCACACCCTAAGAACTTTCCCATACTTGATTCCTCCTTTTATTTTTGCTAGTTTTACTACTTGTGACAAATCTCTTTTTGATATTTGACACTTTGGTGTAACCAATTTAACTTTTTTTGTTTTAATATTCGAAAATGTCCTAAGCTATCACTATTTAGAACAAAATTCTATGTAGCTACTACTTTCACTACCACTCCCTTAGGAAACGACCCCAACCCTTGGTTAGGTTACATTACTAGATTCGATTTATAGACAATCAAGCTGTAGGTTAGTGTCACTCTATTTCATACACCAACAAATAAGAGAAGACAAATTCATTCATGTCAAGCAAGTCCTTCATCATATGGTCATTAAGACCAACATATTGCATATAATAACTAGAGAACATCACATAGATCAATTAGGACTTATACCATGCACTTCATCACAACAAGTAGACAATTACTACAAAGTCATGCATAAGAACATATACATAGAGACATGCATTAGAAAACCTTCCTAGGACTTCCCTCAAGATCCACTTGTGCAATGCATAGGTGAAGTCCCATACCCCCCCACCTACACTAAGCAACTACCCTTAGGTTATCCTAGTTAGGGCCCTTACTTTACTTCCATTGTCCATTTTACTTTAGGGAAACTATAGCCTTAACCGAAACTAACACCATAGGGTATACATGGAATTTGGTGTTGTAGAGGCTTACACCAATGGAAGGTGTTCTTTCCTAGCCAAGGTAGAACATTAACACATGCTAGCATCTTAGTTTATATCACATTTAAAGATCCTATGTGGGAAGCATAGTTATGGAACTTGGAGGCCATCTTGAAAACATCAACTCTATGCCCTTGGAATCAAAGTCTATCCACCTCATGAGATTTATGGTGGACCTTCCTTCCCACATTGGGAAGGGACACCACTCATATACAAGTTCTCTCGGTGCTAAGCTAAGTTCCCTTTTATTAAAAGCCTTTATTATCTTTACCTCATAAAATGTAGGCTTAGGAGATTGACTCCGCATATGCTTAGCTCATAGGTCAAAGATGAGAGTTCATCAATCTAAATCATGTGAGAAGCCTTTTCACATGGACATAGCATAAGTAAAGCACCATCTAGTTTAGGGTACACATGAATAAACCTTTTAAGGCCCCTCTATTGACTAGATCTTCATAAATGTGTGTGTGTATACTTATATGGGAGCAAACCTTTCTTATAACACATAAATGTCGCACATGTTCATATATCAATGCATAATTACATTGGTATAACTATACGAGCAATCCTTTTTAGATTAACACATTAAGACACTATGCACATGCATACTTCATTATATCATATACTTAACATCATAGCGTATAAATCATATTCATAACATGTTCATATAATTATATGCATGTACTTAGAAGACCAACGTAGGAACTATCCTATCAAGGCACACATGTTCAATGCATAGATAATGATTCCATGCCCTTTCCCATACTAGTACACCTATCAAGTCATCCTAGTGAATGATACATCAAATAACATCATAGAATAGATAGCATAGCACAAGACTGATTTATTTCAAGACTTACAACATCTTATAGTAAGTCTAGTCTTTATGCACCTATATTAGCCTTACATAACATATAATATTATAGGACCTCATCATAGGCAGAAAGTAAATGTAACCTTAACATAACCTTTTACATGCTCATGACATTGTCAACACGACCTAGATCATAGCTAGACTAGGAACAAGTTACAAATAAAGTGATCATCATAATCACACACTCATATATTCTTCGATTTGTATTCAAGGCTGATACGCTCAAATTACACTTCCTTACAGAAGTATAAGCGGTCGTATCAAGTAAATAACCCAAAAAGTAGGTTGGGGTCGATCCCACGAGGAAAATGGTTTAAACTTAACTTCAATATACAATTACGTCTATTTAGTCAAGTCTTTTCCGAAAATAGTTTATTAAAAGGGGGGGGGGGGGGGTTGTGAAATAAAATTGTTTAATTGATTCTATGTAAAACAAGAATCAAGATTAAAACTTTGGTGTTTATCAAGTCGTGAGAGAAACTAGGGTGTAAGTGTTCCCAGTAGGTTCATAACGCGGGAATCCTAGCAATAACAATTCTTTCCTAGTGTCTTGCATGCAAAGTGATAAGTTATGTATCTCTAAATCCTTGGTCCGGCATTTAGAGAATTTCACCCCGTACTTTGGTCCGGCTACGTGTGTCTATGTTACTAACCCTTACATTTACTTCATGTTAAGCATCATATTTGATGTATGGCTTAGTTATTACTTCGTACCAATTGAAACTAGCCTATTCGATAGTGTCCACTAAATCTATATTGATAATTCTTTTCTTATTAACTACCCCCTTGGTCCGGCAAGTAGAAATAGGGCAAGTTCTAACGCGTGCACTCGTTAAAAAGATTTCTAAGTGAAAGAATTATCAATACATGCAAGAACCTATTCTAGAATTGTTATTTAGCTAGTTTTAATTTGTTAATCATCCATGGTTAACACAACCCTAATTGTGGATTTAGATACATATGCTTAGAAGAACACAATTCATAGTTGATAAACAATAATTCATGAACTTACTTTGACAAGTTTGAAGAAAATCCAGAAATAACACATGAAACAACAAAATTCACTTGATAATCGATTCCGTAAACTTGAATAAATTGCAAAGTTGCAAAGTCAAATCTCCAAGAACAAAAGTATGAAAAATAACAAAAGATCCAACCCCAAAACTGAGGTTTTTAACCCTATTTATATTAACAAAGTCCTAAATTAAAATGAGTTCAAAATAAGGAAAGTTTGTCCCAAAACACGGCTTCCATCGACGCCCCCACAGACGATCCGTCGATATAACGACGGACTGTCGACTGCATTTGTCGGTTCAAACTTACCATCTTCTTTTAGCCTCCAAATTGCATATTCTCTGATCCAATCGACGTACCAACAGCACGGTCTGTCGATGCACTTACGGTCTGTAGATGCTTATCGTCATTTCATACTTAGGTTTTCTCCAACACCGGGTACTGGGACAGTCTCTGATCCTTTCGTAGCCCCACACTTGGTCATAATTCCTCGAGTTGCTTCCAGATGCTTGAACCTTCAATCGACGGTCACCACCTACGGTCCGTCGATGGCTTCGTGGGTCACTTCTGCACTAATTTCTGCACATCCTTCTGCATTTTCGTTTTGGAAAATTTTCTTGCAAAACACATATAAAAATACATTAAAATTACTACAAAAAGGCCCTAGACACACACTAAACTTAAGGAAAAAGTATTGAAAGTTACGTGAAACCACGATACATCAACACCCTCAACTTAAATTTATTGTTTGTCCTCAAGCGTCGCACTATGACTCACCACAACACTTTTGTAAAAAAGTACTCGCTTTTAAGCTTTCACAATCATTTGGCTATAAATCCCACTTTTTTATTGCTTTTGTGCATGCTTTTACTCTTAGGCTCCCTAGGCTCATTCATGTGGATCAGACCATGACACAGACTCACCACGCACCGACACCTCTGCTCTTTTATCTCTCACCAAGGTACCAACTTTCCAATATTGCAACTAGTGCCCTCACTTCAAAAAAAATATTCTCCTTTTTCTCACAGTGATTTCAAATTTGAGTATAAGGATTATTATTTAACACTCACGCTCAAGACAACATCACACCTAATTTTTACTTTTTGGCATATGCTTGCCCTTATTTTCACTGCTTTAAGTTCACCATACTAGACTCTTAGGATCACGATAGGACTTTGTTGACTTGTAACGTAGGCTCAAGGTCAGGTATGGTACATATGGGTACATTTTAGTGACTTGTTACCCTCCTTGACATTACGGCTAAGTTTCTTACCTCTTTCATTGTCTATTATTCCCAACTTTTTCTTTTCTTATCATCTTTGCCTTATTTTCTCTTTTCTTTCCATTTTTTGGAAGTGACTTCCTACTTCTTTTTTTTATCCAATTCATAATTATTTTTACTGCTAACTTCTCTTGTTTACTGTTTCTTTTCTTTTCCACATTCCTCTTTTCATCACCATTTTTCTAGACATTACTCATAATAGCCACCCTCAACTTATGGCTTTGCCATGAGTCGAGGTACACAATACCCAAGGTTGGGTCAGGGCCAAGACGAGGTCAGTTTCTGCATTGGCCAGCCTCAACTTATGCACATGTCCAAGGAGGGACCAGGGCCAACACATTATACCCAGGGAAGACAAGTTCGCCTAGGAAACAAAGGTCTATTGTAAGCTCAAAATATTTGTATTAAAAGGGGATCGATTTCATTTGGTTCTCTTATCTTTAGGCTAAAGATTGACTAGTTTGAACAAGGGCCTATGATCCTTTCCTAAATGTCTAACACATATTCTTCTTTGCAGGACCAATGGGCAAGTTCTAGCTAGGTACCAACAGTGGAACAATCAAATTTCCTAACACTCTCTTGACACTTCATTACCCTATCAGTTTATCGGACACCTAGTTCGAGTGTTAGATTAAAGGTCATGCAGTGGTGCATCTCTATGTCATGCTTAGAGTCAACACGTTCAACATTCACTATACCTAATCATGCAAGCATTCTTTTTAGAACGCGATATCATTCATATTTAGCCATCATGCTTCAGATTTCACATTCATACTTTGTACAAGATACTACACATGCCGGTTCAACAGTAAAGTAATCAGTCTGTTAAGGGAAAAGAACACAGGCAAGAAAACCACCAAGAGAGTATCGTGAGTTGGGCTACTCAGACTTCACCCTAGCACTCACTTTCCATTTACATCACCCCCAACAAAAAAAAAATGCAATTGTCCCCAATGCATAAGAAATATAAAGATAGGGTGGTATGTGAAGAAAACCTGAGGCGCATAGCGCCAAAGATCAACAAGCAGGCGGGTCTGGTTTCCCAGAATCCGCTCCATCAGTAGTAGTGTCCGCAGCAATATATGCACCTCAGTGTTGTTCCTCTCAATGACCTCTACACTGGAGCTAGACGCCCCAACATCTAACTCACGAACCCTCATTTGTCGGGCCTCCTCATGAACCAATGCGGCTCTCCTCGCAGCCTCCATATCTAATCGCTCCCTCTTTCTAGCCCGAGCACCCCCACTCCCACTGGTGTGGCTGGAATAGTGCATCTTGGCACGCTCACGCGGCTGAGGCGGATGTGCAGTGGTGGTCTAGAACAGTGCAGTAAGCACTGTTCTGAAAGCTCCGCAGGTGCGGCCTCAGGATCGGGTACCCTCACATCAAGTATCGCATCTATATCAGCCCGCAGACTCGCCACAACCACCTTAAGAGTCATCAAATCAATGGTGGGGGCTGGGCGTGCTAGGACCCTCAACTCAAAAGCATCAAGGACTTTTGCATCCAAGGCTGGATATGGTGCAGCAAAGTTGCCGGGACCAGTGCTGCTGATGGTGGTGTAGACCGGGAGGAACTCGGTGCCCTACTAGTGTCATGGGCAAATTCAACCGGGGTGGTGTCGGTAGGCTCTGAAGCACCAAGGTCAGCCCCTTTGGCTTGCTCTACCGTATCTGCCAGGTTCTCACCCAACGGCTACACATCCAATCTGGGCCCTCTATGTGATGCCGCCTTATTGTCTTCATCATTTATGAGACCAATATCCACTGTACCGGTAGGAGTACGGAGGATATCTATGTTCCAAATGGGCACTCCAGCAGTCCTGCTCAACTGAAAAATCATGCAGGCAAAAGGGTAAGTGGTAGAGGACTTAAAAGCCCTCTCATGCATGATAGACAACAACAATCTTGGAAAGTCAATCTCGAACCCGGTGACCATATCAGCTACCAAGATTACTCTATCCCATGTAAGTATGTTATCTGTAGATGTGCGGGATAGGTGATGGTGGACCAAAAGCCAGATGAACTTGGCTGCACACGTGATGTTGTCCTTCTTTATAAAGCCTCTAGGGTTCAACACCCAGTGTGCACCCTCACCGTCTACCGATATCTGCTAGGCAGTACACCTCTTGGTGATCTCTCTCAGATCTTTGTCTCGCTAGAAATGGACCTTTTTGACGACGTCCCACCTGTAGTCAATATAGGAGGTAAGAGGAACCCTTCTGGCATCTGTGTACTTATCGTATAGGAAGCAGTGAATAGCAGGCAAAGAGATATCCACCCAGCAGCCACGAACTCGAACATCACAGAGTGGTGCCTATATGTCGGGGTTAGACAGCCTATCCAAAGAACCTCGGAGCGTTGCTACGTAATAGGTGTACAACTCTAGCACCATCTTCTCACTGTAACGCCCCATGCTCCTAGCCATCCACTCAAGCTGGTAGAGGGTGAATAGGTCATTTATTGCAGGCACTGTGTGTAGGCTCCCTGTAAGAACCCGCCGCTCAACTGTCAAAAACCGAGTCAGCACCCCCTTATCGTTTAGAAGCATGGAATCCCTGTAAATCTGATATTGGTCGTCTATACACCACCGGTTAGGATGATCAGCAACCGGTGCAGGGTCCATATGCCGGTGTGCCGTAGCAGACTCCGAACTCTTGGCCTCATCAGACAAGGCATGGTGGGCATGTATATCCGGGAGAGTGGCTCCCTATGATCCGGAACCGGAGGCAGTGGCCTTATTCGACCCTGTAGAGTGGGCCGACTCAGAACCAGAAGTCTCCTCAGAGCCAGACTCTCCCTCAGAACCCAAGGCAGACCAAGACGGAGTGCTGGTCAGTGTGAGCTCCTCATCAGACTGGGAGGCAGTGACTACGCCGGACGCCACCTTCTTGGGCGTGCCCCGAGTGGCCCTAGCAGCTGGTGTCGGGGTATGGGTGGCTGGGGGAACGTATTCGAGATCACGTTCATCGTCAGACAATTCAATCATCTGGCAGGATGGTGGCACGTACTTGGACCGTCCCCTGGAATAGACAATATCCGGTTTGGGGGGCATTAGTACCTGAAAAAGGGAGTTGTTTGTTTCATTTTAATCGACCTACACACTCAATAGAAGCAAAACAAAATGTCAAAATAGAGGACACATGTTAGTGTATAATAGCAGACTCAGTACATGGGCACTATCGACGGCCCGTTTATAGTGTCCGTCGATTGATACTTAGCAAATTTTAGAAGTTATCTTTCCACAGAAGTTTCAGTAAGAATTTACAGATGTGCAGAATGGCCCATCGATCAATTGACGGACCGTAGTCCACTTCCGTCGTCTAACACTTAGAATAATTTTTGAAAATCACACAAAGCAAAGTTTTAGAAAGAAATAACGGATGATCAGAATGGCCCGTCGGTCAAACAACGGACCGTAGTCCACTTCCGTCGTCCCAGAGTTAAGCAAATACACGGTTCAACTATCGACAGACCCCATCGATGGTCCGTCGATCAACTAACGGTCCTTAGACAGGGGCGCGTATTGTCGGTCAGACACAGGTTTTTAGAACATTCCTTTTACCCCACAAATGGACAATATCAAGCATACACCAATACACCCACCATTCAATAACGATTAGAAAACAAATTCATCGTCCCTAGCGCTTAGATTTTGCAAAATTTGACAATGGATTCTAAGAGACTATCAAGCCCTAAGTCGGAAAAATAACGAAACAAACAACAATCAGAGTTCAGTTAGACAATTTTCACTCCCAACCTATTCACTTTCTATCATTCGAAGGGACATGGAACTCAATTTTAACAAGTTTTAACATGTAAATTTGTCCCTAAGTCAAGACTCACATACAATCTATTCGATTTCTCAAGCAAATGTACAAGAATTCATTGAGCAGATGAGAATGAAATACATGTATGTTGTAGTGGAGTGAATGTGTGGGTGATCTTGCAACAATCAATTGACGTTCCCGCCTTCACAAATATTCTCATGAGATTGAGGTTGCCATGTAATGTGGAACTATGGGTCTCTAATACATCTCTTAGTTCGTGAACTATGCTGCCACCATAGGATACTAGCTAGTGGATCCACCTAGAAAGCTACGTCATGTTCGGTTCTACTTTGAACGGTAGACCACCTATTTTCGGTGTGGGGAAGACACCGGATTCCATGTTTAGCTCACATGGTCTATGTCGGTTAATGCGTATGTTCCCTCATGTAAAATGAAAAACAAGTAAATGAACGTTGACTATGGTGACTTGAGTAGTTTGCTTAGTATAGGTAGTGGTATGGGACGCTACCTAGACATTCCACAAGTTGACTCTAAGGGAAGTCCTAGGAAATTGTTCTTATGAATATGATAATATGAATGATATGACGATCATGATATATGATGTTACTTTTATATGAATGTTGACTATTATGATGAATATGTTATTTGGTTATATTATTATATGAAGTGATGACTAATAATGTTACAAGCTATATGAATCAAAGCTTTACTTATGGTCTCCTATATTATCTACTTGGTCATGTGTGGTTATAGGGCTTCATATGACTATTGTGTAGGTTGGAGATGAGGTCATTGGTAAACGTTTTGTATGTTATGTTTATATGGTTTATTGAATATGAATTTTTAATGTAACTTCATGAGAATATGACTTCGATTATTATCATGCTTTAAGTGATGGAATGTTTAACTTGTATATGTTATATGGTATGTGCATTGAAGACTTACTTTCATATGACTTAGCATGTTTTCTAAAGAGTTGATAATTGATCTTTTTTCATGCATGTCCCTATGTGTTATGTGCATATACCCATACTTAGTACATGTGGCATATTAACCCCATTACTTTATATTACTACAAATTTAGGTTCCGGCCATTGAAGTTAAGCAGGTCGAGTTGAAGAAACATGGAACTCTTTCTCCAAGTCTTCGTAGGTCCTCACGTTTGGGACGCTATCATCTATATTCCAGCATTATGAATACTTAGTAGTATTTAGATTTCAATTTATGTTCTTTGGATCTTTTTGTATTAAGGACTATATGACATATTGACTATCATTGGCTAAGTCCAAATTTGCACTCTTAGATGGTTTCTATATATGTGAGACATTTTTAGAATATCGTATGTCTTTATGAATCTTAAGTATGAAGTCTAAGTATATTTCATTCGTATATTAAAAGTTTTTAATGTTTCGCAAAATTTAATTGTATGATTATGATGAAAGCTAAGAAGAGGCTTGTCTGCGACCTCTGAGAGGTTAACGACGCCGGTCTCATCCGGGTTCTGGTATCCGGGTGTGACAAGTGATGTTGATGTTTCCCCTATATAACTCCCGAGGGCGTGGAATGGGAGGTTGCCTCCTCAAAGCATCATCAAATTTATTATCAGCAACCACTTGATTGTGAGCATCTGTAACAACCCTAAAAATGAATAAGATAAGAAATGTTTAATCTGTCAAGAATGCTTGCAATTAGACCAAGGTTCACACGGATTTATAGGCGTAGAACTAGACCTCAGAACCCTTACTACGGCCAAGCCAACTAACTTGGGGAGTTAGTTGAGCTTTGAAAGGTTGGAACCAACCATGTAGGGCTCTCCAAAATGAAATTTTAATCGAAGGAGTCTTTACCGGACTTAAAAAGAGGAAATCTTAAGTTTTGAGGGTTCAGGGGTAAAATGGTCTTTTCCAAGCCAAGGGTAATATCGTAATTACCCTAAGGAATTAATTAATTAATTTAATAAAAGAGCCGGATAGGGTAGGGTCGACCCGAAATGATCCATTTTGCAAAGGTCACTCCACCCGAGTTCGAGCCCCAATGGAAGCAACAAATTGGTGATTTATTTATTATTTAAAATCTGATTTTTGTAAGGGCAAAATGGTCCTTTCATGTATAATTAATTAAATCAGATTTTAAGTATTAAGGAGAGTCCTAAATTGACTAAGTCATCATCTAAGCCTAAACAACTTTACACACGTTTCACTCTCTCACGTCAATCACATCCTCACGTTCAAACTTCACTATTTCTCTCTACCAAAAACAACTTCAAGAACAGAACAAACATAGAAGTTCTTCACACTTGAAGAAAAACACGAAAAGTCTAAGAAAAACAAAGTAACCAAAAATGTTAAGGCAAAGAGAAGTTGTCCGTTGAGTGGTGTGGACGTTGAGGAGGCTTGGACATATTTTGGAGAGGGTTTTGGGCAGCAACTTCAATGTTTGAACATCAATTAAGGTATGGGTTTCTTCTCTCTTGGTCCCTTTCCCAAGAGACCCCTTAAGATTCAAGATATTCATTGTGAAAACTAGGGTTGTTCCCCATTGCATGTCCCTGTTACTAGTTTCCATTGAATTATAGGTTGGGTATGTTTGCTGGTACAAAGTAGGGATGAAATGTGTTTTCGTGATGTTTATGTTTAAGTATGCATGTTCAGAATTATGTGAAATATTGAATATGTTGTCCGAAATTATGTGAAAAAAATGATGTGTGTGTGCAACGTGTGTTAGTGAATGCACTCACTGTTGGAGTTGTGAAATAGCATGTTTAATCCTTATATTTTATGTGCAAAACTTGTACACAACGTGATGTTCATATGGGGTGTGAAGTTACTGATTTTGAGTGAAAATGCTTGGCTAATGTAACTACTAAACTACACCTAACAATACACTAAATGTTTTGTGAAATTCCCTAAGAACTAACGTGAAAAGATTGATGAAAGGAAGCAAAAATTATGATCAAATTTCCATCTTGGTGTACTCTAGTTTCGATCAAAAATAAGGTTAAGAATCTGGGGTTTTAAATGAAAATAAAATAGGTGAGGTCACTAGGGATTGAACCCAAGACCTCACATGTGAAGGATGCTAAAACGTAAAGGGGGACATGGGGTTAAGGGGAATCGACCCCGAGTGGCAGTCGTAATTCGCGAAAAAATAAAAGAAACGGGGGCTGGGGGGAATCGAAATCGGGTTACTGGATGAGAAAGAAGAGAACAATAAATTAACCAAATAAATGGGAGGTGTGGGAATCGAACCCACGACCTCCAGGCTGCGAATGAGATAAGAGGAATTAAAGAAAAGAAAATGTGAAGCGTGGGAATCAAATCCACGACCTCAAGAAGGGAGAAAGGCGAAATTAATTAAGAAAACAAAGTGAGGTTGTGGGGGCTCGATCCCACAACCTCACTGCCAAACGCCTAGCTTAGGGAGTTTTAATTAAAAATAAAAAATAGGAGGCTGTGGGGGTTCGAAACCACAACCTCACAGCCTTAGCGAATTTAAAAATTTAAATAAGGAGGCTGTGGAGGTTCGAACCCACAACCTCCCAATTCCCAGAGAATGTAAACAAAAAAAATAAAAGAGGCTATGGGGGTTTGATCCCACAACCTCTTGGTCTAGGCGAAATAGAACAATAAAGTTTTAATGAAAAATAAAAAGGGGTTGTGGGGGTTCGAACCCACAACCCTTCGGTCAAATTAAGAGGAAAACCAAGGAGAAAACTAAAGATAGAATGTTGATGTTGGTGATCGATCTATAGTCCCAATGTCATGAAGATTAAAAATAAAATCAATGAAAAATGTAAATGTTGTCCAAGTGATTCGCACTTGGGTTTCCTTGCCAAAACTTCCGTATTGATACATAAGTCATACGTGAATTAAATATTCAAGAATAATGCCACCTATTTAGATCGAAATCAAGATCTTGGCATATATACAAGGTACATAAGTCTTGTACTACATAATCTTAGGAATGTATGAATCACTTAACGAACTATGAATGAAACCTCATGGGTTGTATGTGTAGCCCCATAAGTCTAACATACGTTTAAAAGTAAGTGAACCTAAGCTGTATGTAATGAAATGATGAAATGAACAATGAAATTATGAAACGAACAATGAAATGATGAAACCCTAGAAGGGTTAAGTAAGGGTATGAAATACACAAATGGCCAAGTATATTGGCATATGATGAAATGAACATTCACGTAAAATGGGGTGAGTAATTATGAAGAGCAATTGTGCTAATGTTAATGAATGTAGTGACAACATGATATGAGGCTAATGTAAAAGATAAGAATAATCTCAAATGAGCCTAACCAATTGTTACCGAAACGTACTCACCTATGAGAGTGTAAAGTTAATGAAGAGACCAGTCTCTATGAACACTCTAATGAAAGTATTTAGATTAACACACTTAATACAAATGATGAGATGAGAAATCATCTATTGAGCTATGATGTCCTCATACTAGAAGCCAGCTTCCATGACGTATGAGTTAAATGTAATGGAACTTTATACTGAGCACCGATAGACTAGCAATGAGCGGTGATGCCTTCTTCCGGGAAGGGTGAAGGTTCACGTAATTCTGATGAGATGAGACTGTCCGGCTTGCCGGGTATGGGTCTCCTTATATCTCCTGGTCTTCGAACCTATACTGCCAATATAGGGATCTGGCTGGGTTAAATTCCCATGTACGCTAGCATGTTTTGGGTCACCTTGGCCGGTGATTCCACCTCTTTTCGGTGTGGGGGAGACACTGGATTTCATGATGCTCACATGATCTATGTCGGTTAAAGTTAAACTTTCCAATGAATGAATGAGGCCAGCCTCAAATGATGCACATAATGAAATGAACGATACAAAAGGTGTTAGGATAGGATAATCAAGAGGTGAGCTAGACTCAAGTAATGATATTAGGTTATTCTTGATCATTGCAGAGCAAACCCGATGAAAGTCTTAAACTACACTCTAGGTATAGCTGGTGTTTACACTGGCCTATGAACAAAATGAAATGAAATACGTATGAATGAATGAAGCAGACTCTGTGTTTGCTAATGAAGACTCCCTAGTTGAGGTCCCATATGTTGAGCCCTCATTTTGGAAAGTCTTAATGTCAAGTCCATGATTCCAAGGTCTCATGGCATATGAATGAATGTTATAAAAGATGTTATGTGTTGTATGCTATATGATATGTGCTATGTGTAAGATGTTATGTGTTGTGTGCAATATGATAATTATGATGATGCATGTTACTCTCATGGCATGACTTTCCTAATCCAAATTTGGAAAGCTCATTGACTTACCTAATCCAAATTTGGAAAGCTCACTGACTTTCCTCATACAAATTTGGAAGGTTCACTAACTTTCCTAATCTCAATTTGGCAAGTCCACAGACTTGACTTTCTATAATCATGTTGTTAGGTGCAAGAACAGGTGGATGCTAGAGCTACAGGTTGACGCTGAAGTTATCCGGACGTCGAGCATTTATCCAGACTTGGTAGGCCCTTATGCTTTCGAGGATGCTGCCATTTATATTCTAGCTTAGTTTTAGAGTTGAGCTAGCGGAGCATGTTCCACTAGCGTTTCGTTCCTATTTTATTCAGAAATTGTATGGTTCCATTTTGGCAAGTACATCTTTATTACTATATTAGACTATTTCTTTTATTTGATGATCTTTATATTAGATG
The DNA here is from genome assembly GCA_016801875.1 of Solanum sitiens. Classification (NCBI taxonomy): domain Eukaryota; kingdom Viridiplantae; phylum Streptophyta; class Magnoliopsida; order Solanales; family Solanaceae; genus Solanum; species Solanum sitiens. The sequence continues at coordinate 115,890 of JABWTJ010000176.1, forward strand.
GTTGATGGTGAACAATTCTGTATTAATGAGAAGGTTTAGTAATTATGTTAAGAAACAAAAAGTTTCAAATTTTCCGCTAAAATTAACCTAGATGAAGTAAGAATGACGTAAGTAGGCTTGTCTGCGACCTCTGAGAGGTCAATGACGCCGGTCTCGTCTGGGGTCTAGATTCCGGTCGTGACAAAGTTGGTATCAGAGCACTAGGTTAAATTCCGAGAATAATGAGTTCACATCAACCACATTGAGTAGTTTCTATCATGGTAGTGAAGTGCACCACTATCCTGGATTAGAGACTGCATGATGCATAGGAAAGTTTTCCCTTCTTCTGATCTTATTGTGCTTTTCCTGATGTCTAATTTCTTGGTGTTATGAGCGTGTCTAACATCAATTTTTATTGTTTTTAGAGAATGAATACTAGGATAATGGTTGGTCAGAGGAGAGGAGGAGCAGCTGCTGGGAACAATCAGGTTCCACCCCAAGCTCCAGCTGAAGGAGTTGCTATACCAGTTAACCCAGCCGGGTTGACTGATGCTGATGTGAGGACATCTCTGGACCAAATGGCACAGGCCATTACTATGCAGGACCAGGCTATGACTGCCCAGGTCAACTGGCAGGATGTTCAGAGGGAGAACCCACCTGTTCGTAGCATGGCTGACAGGCTGAGAGATTTCACGAGAATGAATCCTCCTATTTTCACAGGGTCTAGGACTTCAGAGGACCCCCAGGAATTTGTGGACGAGGTGCTTAAGATTATGGTGGCTATGGGTGCTACAGATACTGAGAAGGCTGAGCTGGCTTCCTATCAGCTCAAGGATGTTGCACAGACTTGGTGCAAGATATGGCAGGATAGTCTAGCGTTGGGCGGAGTTTCGGTCACTTGGGAGATGTTTAAGACAGCCTTCGTGGAGAGATTCTTTCCCAGGGAGATGAGGGAGGCAAAGGTTGAGGAGTTTATCAACCTTAAGCAGGGATAATGATAGTCAGGGAGTATTCCCTGAAGTTTGTTAAACTATCCAGGTATTCTACTTTCCTTAGTATCTAACAACAAGGATGAGATGAGTACTGAAGTTTGTTAAATTATCCAGGTATGCTACTTCCCTTGTATCTAACAGCAGGGATGAGATGAGCAGGTTCCTCACAGGAATCAATGGAGATCTGGAGAAGGAGTGTCGGTCTGCGATGTTCCATGATAATATGGACCTCTCTAGGTTGATGGTGCATGTCCAGTAGGTAGAGGACAGTCGTAAAAAGAGGGGTATTCATGATTCTAGGAGGACTAAGCCTCAAGATCAGTAGGTCCCAACCATGGAGGCCACAGAAACAATTTTGGCGTCCGTGAGCAGCCCAGGTTCAAGAAGGGGCAACAGAGTTCTGGGAACTCTAATTTTCAGAGGAGTACAACACCTATAGGAGGCATACCTGAGTCCAAGAAGGGCAATGGAGGTGAGATGCAGCGTCCCAAAAATAATTGTGCTAAGTGTGGCCGTGCTCACAGTGGAGAGTGCAGGCAGGGCACTAATGCCTGCTTCGGTTGCGGTAAGAGTGGGAACATGGTTAGAGACTGCCCACAGAACAGAGGTCAGGTTAGAGGTAATGCTCAGCTTACGCCTAACCCAAAGGGTGCAGCAGCAGCCGAGCCTCCTAAGAGGAACAAGTTCTATGCCCTGAAGGGTAGGGAGGAGCAGGAAAAGTCCGCTGATGTGGTCACAGGTATGCTGCAAGTATTCTCAACTTCTGTTTATGCTTTACTTGATCCAGGGTCTACGATTTCCTTTGTAACTCCTTTGCTTGCTCTCACTTTTGAGATATTGCCTGAAGTTCTGCATGATCCTATAGTGGTTAGTACACCTTTAGGAGAAAATGTAAGAACTGATAGAGTATACAAGGATTACCCAATAGTTGTAAGTGGTAAGACTATGTGTGCAGACTTGATTGAGTTACCCATGCATGATTTTGATGTTATTCTTTGCATGGACTAGCTTCACAGTTGTTATGCTTGTTTGGACTGTCGTAGTAGAGTGGTGAGATTTTGTTTCCCTAATGAAGAGGAGCTAGTATGGGAGGGGTACAACTCGAGTTGTCCTAACCTCTTGATTTCGAACCTTAAGGCCAATAAAATGATGTCCAAGGGGTTATTGTGTCATCTTATGAGTGTTAATGATTTAGATCATGACATTCCTTCCATTGACTCAGTGCCTGTAGTGAAAGAGTTCCTAGACGTATTTCCTGATGATTTGGCTAGAGTCACTCCCCCTCGAGAGATTGATTTTTGTATCGACTTAGAACCCGATACTAAACCAATTTCAATTCCTCCTTACAGAATGGCTCCAGCTGAACTCAAAGAGTTGAAGTTGCAGTTAAAAGATCTCACTGATAAGGGTTTCATTCAGCCGAGCATATCCCCTTGGGGCGCTCCAGTGTTGTTTGTGAAAAAGAATGATTGAACCCTTAGAATTTGTATCGATTATCGGCAGCTAAACAAAGTCACTATAAAGAATAATTATCCACTTCCCAGAATAGATGATTTGTTTGATCAGCTCCAACGGTTTAGTTTCTTCTCTAAGATTGATCTTCGTTCAGGGTATCATCAGCTTAGGTTTAGGGATGGAGATATCCGAAAGACAGCCTTTCGTACCCGTTATGGTCACTATGAGTTCTTAGTTATGTCATTTGGTCTTACGAATGCACCTGCTGCATTTATGGACCTTATGAACCGAGTCTTCCGTGAATACCTTGACTCTTTCGTCATAGTATTCATTGCTGACATTCTCATATACTCTAGGACCAAGGAAGAGCATGAACAGCATTTTAGACTTACCTTGCAGGTACTTAGACAACATCAGTTGTATGCCAAATTTAGCAAGTGTGAATTTTGGCTTAGATCAGTGACCTTCCTGGTTCATGTTGTGTCCGATCAAGGCGTGGAGGTGGATCCCAAGAAGACTGAGGCTGTGAAGAACTGGCCAAAGACTCTTACTCCCACTGACATCCGTAGCTTTTTGGGATTGGCTGGTTAATACCGTAGGTTTGTGGAGGGATTTTCTTCCATTGCTGCCCCATTAACATCTTTGACTAAGAAGAAAGCCAAGTTTGAATGGACAGAGACTTGTGAGAAGAGTTTTCAGGAGCTCAAGGACAAACTCACTTCAGCCCCGGTGCTTACTTTGCCTAAGTGTGGTGAGAATTACACTGTTTACTATGATGCATATAGGGTTGGTTTGGGTTATGTTCTTATGCAGGTTGATAAGGTGATAGCCTATGCGTCCAGACAGCTCAAGGTTCATAAGAAGAATTATCCCACTCATGACCTGAAGTTGGTAGCTGTGGTGTTTGCACTGAAGCTGTGGAGGCACTACTTGTATGGAGTGCATGTGGATGTATTCACAGACCACAAGAGTCTCTAGTACGTGTTCAAACAGAGGGAGTTGAATCTACGTCAGTGGAGATGGTTGGAGATGTTGAAGGATTATGACATGAATGTTCACTACCATCAAGGTAAGGCTAATGTTGTAGCTGATGCTTTGAGCAGGATGAGTATGGGAAGTACAGCCCACGTTGAGGATGAGAAGAAGGAGTTGGTGAAAGATGTACACAAACTGTCCAGACTGGGTGTGCGATTGGTTGACACTACTAGTGGGGGTGTTTTAGTTCATCCTAGTTCTGAATCATCCTTGGTAGTTGAAGTCAAGCAGGATCAGCATCTAGATCCTGTGTTGATGGAGCTGAAGGACTCAGTGTTGATAAAAATGAATGAGTCTTTTACTTTGGGAGGTGATGGCATACTTAGATATCAGGACATGCTGTGTGTACCAGATGTGGATGATTTGGGGACCAGAATTGTTGCAGAGGCCCATAGTTCCAGATATTCCATACATCCAGGTTCCACAAAGATGTATCATGATCTTAAGAAGATTTATTGGTGGGATGGCATGAAGAAGGACATTGCAGAATATATGGCCAAGTGTCCTAATTGTCAGCAGGTTAAGGTAGAGCATCTTAAGCCTGGCGGTCTGACTCAGATTATTGAGGTTACGACTTGGAAGTGGGAGGCCATTAATATGGACTTCGTGGTTGGTCTTCCGAGGACTAGGAGGCAGCATGACTCCATATGGGTTATTGTGGACATATTGACTAAGTCTGCCCACTTTATCCCTGTGAAGTCTACTTACAGAGCCGAGGATTATGCGAGACTCTACATTGATGAGATTGTGAGATGGCATGGGATTCCTTTGTCTATCATTTCAGATAGAGGATCCCAGTTTACTTCACATTTCTAGAGATATTTCCAGAAAAGCTTGGGCACGCAGGTAAAGCTTAGTACTGCCTGTCATCCTCAGACTGATGGACCGGCAGAGCGCACCATTCAGACATTGGTGGACATATTGAGAGCGTGTGTGATTGACTTTAGAGGTAGCTGGGATGACCATCTGCCTTTGATAGAGTTCTCGTGTAATAATAGCTATCACTCCAGCATTGGGATTGCACCGTTTGAGGCACTGTATGGTAGGAGGTGTAGATATCCAGTTGGGTGGTTCGAGGTTGGAGAGTCATCCATTTTGGGTCCAGAGATCACTCATGAGGCCTTAGAAAAGGTCAGAGTGATTAGGGACAGGTTGGCTACTGCTTACAGCCGACAGAAGTCATATGCAGATAATAGAAAGCGGCCCTCAGAATTTGATGTTGGTGACCAGGTTTACTTGAAGATATCACCTATGAAAGGGGTGATGAGATTTGGTAGAAAAGGGAAGCTTAGTCTGAGGTATGTGGGGCCATATGAGGTCCTACAGCGTGTGGGTGAGGTGGCCTATGAGTTAGCATTGCCTGTAGAGCTAGCTTCTGTTCATCCAGTCTTTCATGTCTCTATGTTGAAGAAGTGCCTAGGTGATCCAGCATCGATTCTACCTGTTGAAGGTTTGGGGGTTGATGAAGACTTGTTTTATGAGGAGGTACCTGTTGAGATCTTAGACAGACAGGTCAAGCAGCTGAGGAACAAGGAGATTGCCACAGTGAAGGTATTGTGGAGAAATCATCTTGTTGAGGGTGCTACGTGGGAGGCTGAGGCCGACATGAGATCCCGCTACTCTCATCTTTTCAGTTCTTGAGGTTAGACTTCCTACTCTTAAGTCTATGTTTCCTTATCTCTCCATATTTTGTTGCTATTGCTTGACGGTGATTACGTTATGATCTAACTTCCATTACGATATATAGTGGTAGTGTCATTCGGGGACGAATCTTCCTAAGGGGGGGATAATGTAACAACCCTAAAAATGAATAAGATAAGAAATATTTAATGTGTCAAGAATGCTTGCGATTAGACCAAGGTTCACATAGATTGATACGCGTAGAAACAGACCTCAGAACCCTTACTACGGCCAAGCCAACTAACTTAGGGAGTTAGTTGAGCTTGTAAAGGTTGGAACCAACCATGTAGGGCTCTTGAAAATGAAGATTTAATCGAAGAATTCTTTACCGGACTTAAAAAGAGGAAATCTTAAGTTTTGAGGGTCCAGGGGTAAAATGGTCTTTTCCAGGCCAAGGGTAATATCGTAATTACCCTAAGGAATTAATTAATTAATTAGGGTCGACCCGAAATGATCCATTTCGCAAAGGTCACTCCACCCGAGTTTGAGCCCCAATTGAAGCAACAAATTTGTGATTTATTTATTATTTAAAATATGATTTTTGTAAGGGCAAAATGGTCCTGTCATGTATAATTAATTAAATCAGATTTTAAGTATTAAGGACAGTCCTAAATTGACTAAGTCATCATCTAAGCCTAAATAACTTCACACGTTTCACTCTCTCACGTCAATCACATCCTCACGTTCAAACTTCACTATTTCTCTCTGCCAAAAACACCTTCAAGAACAGAACAAAGATAGAAGTTCTTCACACTTGAAGAAAAACACGAAAAGTCTAAGAAAAACAAAGTAACCAAAAATGTTAAGGCAAAGAGAAGTTGTCCGTCGAGTGGTGTGGACGTTGAGGAGGCTTGGACTGATTTTGGAGAGGGTTTTGGGCAGCATGTTCAACGTTTGAACATCAATTAAGGTATGGGTTTTTTCTCTTTTGGTCCCTTTCCCAAGAGACCCCTTAAGATTCAAGATATTCATTCCGAAAAATAGGGTTGTTCCCCGTTGCATATTCCTGTCAGTAGTTCCCATTGAATCATAGGTTGGGTATGTTTGCTGGTACAAAGTAGGGATGAAATGTGTTTTCGTGATGTTTATGTTTAAGTATGCATGTTCGGAATTATGTGAAATATTGAATATGTTGTCCGAAATTATGTGAAAAAAATGATGTGTGTGTGCAACGTGTGGCAGTGAATGCACTCACTGTTGGAGGTGTGAAATAGCATGTTTAATTTTTGCGAATTATGACTGCCACTCGGGTTCGATTCCCCTTAACCCCACTTCCCCCTTTATGTTTTTAGCATCCTTCACATGTGAGGTCTTGGTTTCAATCCCCAGTGACCTCACCTATTTTATTTTCATTTAAAAAAACAGATTCTTAACCTTATTTTTGAACGAAACTAGAGTACACCAAGCTGGAAATTTGATCATAATTTTAGCTTCCTTTCATCAACCTTTTCACGTTAGTTCTTAGGGCATTTCACAAAACATTTAGTGTATTGTTAGGTGTAGTTTAGTAGTTACATTAGCAAAGCGTTTTTCACTCAAAATCAGTAACTTAACACCCCATATGAACATCACGTTGTGTACAACTTTTGCACATAAAATACAAGGAAAAATAAAAGAAACGGGGGCTGGGGGGAATCGAAATTGGGTTACTGGATGAGAAAGAAGAGAACAATAAATTAAACAAATAAATGGGAGGCTTGGGAATCGAACCCATGACCTCCAGGCTGCGTATGAGAGAAGAGGAATTAAAGAAAATCCGAGGCGTGGGAATCGAACCCACGACCTCAGGGATAGAAGGGACAAAGGCAAAATTAATTAAGAAAACAAAGTGAGGCTATGGGGGCTCGATCCCACAACCTCACTACCAAACGCCTAGCTTAGGGAGTTTTAATTAAAAATAAAAAATAGGAGGCTGTCAGGGTTCGAACCCACAACCTCACAACCTTAGCGAATTTAAACATTTAAATAAGGAGGCTGTGGGGGTTCGAACCCACAACCTCCCAATTCCCAGCGAATGTAAAGAATAAAAATAAAAGAGGCTGTGGGGGTTTGATCCCACAACCTCTTGGTATAGGCGAAATAGAACAATAAAGTTTTAATGAAAAATAAAAAGGGGTTGTGGGGGTTCGAACCCACAACCCTTCGGCCAAATTAAGAGGAAAACCAAGGAGAAAACTAAAGATAGAATGTTGATGTTGGGGCTCGATCTAGAGTCCCAATATCATGAAGATTAAAAATAAAATCAATGAAAAATGTAAATGTTGTCCAAGTGATTCGAACTTGGGTTTCCTTGCCCAAACTTCCGTATTGATACATAAGTCATACGTAAATTAAATATTCAATAATAATGCCACCTATTTAGATCGAAATCAAGATCTTGGCATATATGCAAGATACATAAGTCTTGTACTACATAATCTTAGGAATATATGAATTACTTAACGAACTATGAATGAAGCCTCATGGCTTGTATGTATAGCCCCATAAGTCTAACATACGTTTAAAATTAAGTGAACCTAAGATGCATGTAATGAAATGATGAAATGAACAATGAAATGATGAAATGAAAAATGAAATGATGAAACCCTAGAAGGGTTAAGTAAGGGTATGAAATACACAAATGGCCAAGTATATTAGAATATGATGAAATGAACATTCACGTAAAATGGGGTGAGTAATTATGAAGAGCAATTGTGCTAATGTTAATAAAATGTAGTGACAATATGATATGAGGCTAATGTAAAAGATGAGCATAATCTCAAATGAGCCTAAGTAATTGTTACCGAAACGTACTCACCTATGAGAGTGTAAAGTTAATGAAGAGACCAGTCTCTATGAACACTCTAATGAAAATATTGAGATTAACACACTTAATACTAAAGATGAGATGAGAAATGATCTATTGAGCTATGATGTCCTCATACTAGAAGCCAGCTTCCATGACGTATGAGTTGAATGTAATGGAACATTATACTGAGCACCGATAGACTAGCTATGAGCGGTGATGCCTTATTTCGTGAAGGGCGGAGGTTCACATAACTCTCATGAGATGAGATTGTCCGGCTTGCTGGGTATTAGTCTCCTTATATCTCCTGGTCTTCGAACCTATACTGCCAATATAGAGATCTGGCGGGGTTAAATTCCCATGTACGCTAGCATGTTTTGGGTCACCTTGGCCGGTGATTCCACCTCTTTTCGGTGTGGGGAGACACTGGATTTCATGATGCTCACATAATCTATGTCGGTTAAAGTTAAAGTTCCCAATGAATGAATGAGGCCAGCCTCAAATGATGCACATAATGAAATGAACGATACCAAAGGTGTTAGGATAGGATAATCAAGAGGTGAGCTAGACTCAAGTAATGACACTAGGTTATTCTTGATCATTGCACAGCAAACCCGATGAAAGTCTTAAACTATACCCTAGGTATAGCTGGTGTTTACACTGGCCTATGAACGAAATGAAATGAAGTACGTATGAATGAATAAAGCAGACTCTGTGTTTGCTAAAGAAGACTCCCTAGTTGAGGTCCTATATGTTGATCCCTCATTTTGGAAAGTCTTAATGTCAAGTCCATGATTCGAAGGTCTCATGGCATATGAATGAATGTTATAAAAGATGTTATGTGTTGTATGCTATATGATATGTGCTATGTGTAAGATGTTATGTGTTGTGTGCAATATGATAATTATGATGATGCATGTTACTCTCATGGCATGACTTTTCTAATCCAAATTACGAAAGTTCATTGACTTTCCTAATCCAAATTTGGAAAGCTCACTGACTTTCCTAATCCAAATTTGGAAGGTTCACTAACTTTCCTAATCTCAATTTGGCAAGTACACTAACTTGACTTTCTATAATCATGTTGTTAGGAAAGAGCTATCCCTTCTCATGCATGTCCTTGGTGTGTGCTTGCATATACCCATACTTAGTACAAGTGTGTACGAACCCTATACAACTCTACAATTTTACGTGCAGGCACAGGTGAACGCTAGAGCTACAGGTTGACGCTGAAGTTATCCGGACGTTGAGCATTCATCCGGATTTGGTAGGCCCTCATGCTTTCGAGGATGCTGCCATTTATATTCTAGCTTAGTTTTAGAGTTGAGCTAGTGGAGTATGTTCCACTCGCGTTTCTTTCCTGTTTTATACAGACATTGTATTGGTGCCATTTTGACAAGTACATCTTTATTACTATATTAGACTATTTCTTTTATTTGATGATCTTGATATTAGATGGTTGATGGTGAACAATTATGTATTAATGAGAAGGTTCAGTAAGTATGTTAAGAAAAAAAAAGTTTCAAATTTTCCGCTAAAATTAACCTAGATGAAGTAAGAATGACTTAAGTAGGCTTGTCTGCGACCTCTAAGAGGTCAACGACGTCGGTATCGTCTGGGGTCTAGATTCCGGTTGTGACAACATCTATCGGTGGTGGATGTTGATGATTGATCCCGTCAAAAGGATTACCGGGATTCTGTTGGTTATTCAATCTGCGGAGTGTACGGTTTAGTTCAGGATCATATGGAAGTGTTGGTTCTCCCCTGCTCCGTGTACTTTGCATACACTAGAGCTAGACTTGAGAGAGACAAAAAAAAAGTAAAATTAGGAAATTGTTGACTAAAATTCGGTAATGTTCTTAAAATTAATCTAAAAGCCACTTTCCCCTGCAGCGACGCCAAAATTTGATACGCTCAAATTATACTTCCTCACAAAAGTATAAGCGGACGTATCAAGTAAAGATCCCAACAAGTAGGTTGGGGTCGATCCCACGAGGAAAATGGTTTATATTTAAATTCAATATACAATTACGTCTATATAGTCATGTCCTTTAAGAAAATAGTTAATTAAAGAGGGAGTTTGTCAAACAAAATTGTTTAATTAATTCAAAGTAAAACAGGAAGCAAGATTCAAACTTTGGTGTTTATCAAGTCGTGAGAGAAACTAGGGTGTAAGTGTTCCCCATAGGTTCATAACACGATAATCCTAGCTATAACAATTCTTTCCTAGTGTCTTGCATGCAAAGTGATAAGTTATCTATCTCTAAATCCTTGGTCCGGCATTTAGAGAATTTTACCCCGTACATTGGTCCTGCTATGTGTGTCTAAGTTACTAACCCTTACCTTTACTTGATATTAAGCATCATATTCGATGTATGGCTTAGTTATTACTTCGCACCAATCGAAACTAGCCTATTAAATAGTGTCCACTAAATCTATGTTGATATTTCTTTTCCCATTAACTACCTCCTTGGTCCGGCAAGTAGAAGTAGGCCATGTTCTAACGCGTGCACTCATTAAAAAGATTTTTAAGCGAAAGAATTATCAATACTTGCAAGAACCTATTCTAGAATTGTTATTTAGCTAATTTTACTTTGTTAATCACCCATGGTTCCCACAACCCTAGTTGTGGATTTAGTTACCCATGCTTAGAAGAACACAATTCATAGTTGATAAACAATAATTCATGAACTTGCTTTGAAAAGTTTGAAGAAAATCAAGAAATAACACTTGAAACAACAAAATTCACTTGATAATCGATTCCGGAAACTTGAATAAATTGCCAAGTTGCAAAGTCAAATCTCCAAGAACAAAAGTATGAAAATAATAAAAGATCCAACCGCAAAACCGAGGTTTTTAACCCTATTTATAATAACAAAGTCCTAAATTAAAAGTAGTTCAAAATAAGGAAAGTTTGTCCCAAAACGAAGCTTCAATCGACGCCCCCACAGACGGTCCATCGATGAAACGACGGACCGTTAACTGCCTCTGTCGGTTCACACTTAGCATCTTCTTTAAGCCTCCAAATTGCATCTTCTCTGATCCAATCGACAAACCAACATAACGGTATGTCGATGCACGTACGGTATATCAATTCTTATCGTCGTTTCATACTTAGCTTTTCTCCAACACCGGGTACTGGGAGAGGCTCTGATCACATCGACAACTTGCTAGCACGGTCCATCGATAAGTCAATGGACCGTCGATCGTTCTGTAGCCCCATACTTTGTCAAAATTACCCGAGTTGCTTCCAGATGCTTGAACCTTCAATCGACGGTCAACACCTACGGTCTGTCGATGGGACGACGGGCCGTCGATGTCTTTGTGGGTCACTTCGGCACTGATTTCTGCACAGCCTTCTGCATTTCCATTTTGGACAACTTTCCTGCAAAACACAGATAAAAACACATTAAAATTACTATAAAAAGTCCCTAAACACACACTAAACTTAAGGAAAAAGCATTGAAAGTACCATGAAACCACGGTACATCAAAGTCCATAGTCAATACATATATATTGAAAATAAAGTAAACACTTCCACCATAAGTGGACTATACAACACAATGCCACACAAGGCGTCATAAACTACAATAATATAGAAAAGTAGAGAGGAAGAGTCATTATTACCAATTCATCAACCTTTGATCATCATTGATAAATACATCTTTTTCATCATCAATAAATTATGGGGCAGTATCTAAATATACATTTAATCATGAAATAAATCATGTACAAGTTGCTACAAGATCATACTATAACCTAATACAATACATCACATATATACTAGAAAGTAGAGAACTAATTTCCCTAGTCTTGTTCATCAATCATATTGTATAAATAATATACATTTAGGGTAGTAGCTAAAGATGTAGAACATCATATCTAAATCATGCTTCATCCACCCTAGAATATAGATCACAACATATACATTACTCTATCAAATCTATAGGCTAGAAGGACCTAAATCAATCTTTGCCAATTCGATTGTTATCTATTCATATTGGATCAACTATGCTTAATTATCATCATATTACACATATAGGCAGTAGCTAAGACAATTCACCATCATTGAGTCATATAAAAACCATCCTAACGTCAAGATCACACGTTAATACTTGATAGATTAGAAGAACTTAGATCAATTCATACCAAGATTTATTCACTTTGATCATAAAAGATTTATACCCATAATGAAACCATGATATTAACCTAAGGCAGTAGCTACAAGCATCTTAACATAATCGAATTCAACTTTTATTCATTTAAAGATCAATGTTACAGTGAACACATAGAGGCATAGGCTAGTCATGTTAAAACCTTCATACATTGATCCAATTGGATCATTCATCAACAATTCACAATCGATATACTTAAATAACAGTAGATATGAGCAATTTAACATAATAGAATCACAATTCAACCAATAAAAAGCCACGATCACAATGCCCATGCAAGGGCTAAATCGAGTTTGGGAAGGGACATGGGTTCACAATACAATTGGATTGAAATTAATGTTAAAACCAATATTATCATCAATTCATCATGATTAAGCCATTAAAAACGTTTTTAGAAAGAATCAATGGCTAGATTGAAGAAGAAAAGGTTTGATCATGAAACTTCTTTGAAAACTTTGAAGAGGACTCTCTATATGCAAGATTAACTAGAGATGAAGGATCACCATACCTTTATTAGATGAATAACCCACTAAAAATTGGTGAAGAACCCATGGGAATCAAATCTACAAGCTGACCTTGAACTTCACCTTCAATGGAGGTTTGTAGAGAGGATATTTTGGGAGAGGGAGGTTTGATTTTTTAATGGAGGATTTTATATGGGATATTCACGTTTTATAACAACTTAAAATACCCAAAAAATAGGTAAATAAACCGCTTAGGTTCAGTTTAGCACGTGTATTGAATGTACCATTCACACCATAAATAGGCAGCGTGCATTGTAGTAACTGAAGGTCTTCATCGACAGATCTAACGACGGGGCATTGGTCCATCGTTGGACCGTCATGTGCCTTCTGTCGGTTGGGTATGTGTTTGTAATATGGCTAATACTTCTTCAGGATAATTTCCCATCGACGCCTCCCTATCGACGGGGCGTCAGTCCACTGACGAGGCGTGATTTGGCTCGTCTTGACAGCCTTTGGTTCCTTCTTGAGGGCCTCTTACGGGGACCTTGAGAAGTCGTACCCAGAAGTTTTCGACGTAAATATACACCTTAACATGTTGAAGACATTCCATTCAAGTTTAACCCAAAATTAACTCGTAAAACGCATCCAAACATGCAAGGCTTACTCAACACACACATGAATGTCTCAAGGGCTAACTTTTAAACGTCTTACACGTTCTTGGACATTTGACCACAAAACATCATGAAACTCAATACACTACCTATAACCATCATTATTACTAGTTTTAATACTTCATAAGCTCATGAAATAAAAATATAAGCACGTATAGACACATGAGGAACACAGATGACTAGTCGTCGAATGTCTTGGTCGTCCCTTGAATTTTGATTTCCAATTCACCTAAAACATTACACACTGCCTCCTTACACTCTTATAACCCATTTTAGGACCTGAAACATCAAGACACAAGCGGTAGGCTCTAGAAATCCTAACTCATTTTGGGGGTCTTACAAATACTCCCTACACCATGTGCCTACATGTGATGTGTCCTAGTTCGACCTTTTGGAAAGTAGAACACCTTCCACGGTGTGGGGTCTTCATGACACCATATTCCATACCTAGCTAGTGGGTATATGCCATTTAATGCCTATTCTCATCATGTGGGATATGCAGTCTAGTTATTAGATAGGTTATACAACGTGTGGGTTGTGGAATGGGATGATATCTATACATGGCACGAGTAGGCTTTGAAGATATTAAAGTGAGTTCTTTAGGTCTTAAAAGACCATTATGTGAAGTTCCCTAGTTTTATAATTTGTTTCTAAATGACTTATGTAATGTATGTTCTCCTAGTGAAAGCATGTTTAATAAAAAGGTTCTTATCTAGGGTAGCTTGGAGGAACACTTACATGTGCTTGAAGAGATTTTATGGCAGGTCTCTTCAAGTCTTACTTAGGCGGATCTTATAGTAACCTAGGTAGAGAGTCTAAATGATGAAAAGACTTACTTGTTGAATAAAAACTAAAGGGTTATCTGATGAAAAGGAAATATCCTTACTTAGTTATTCTTGAGGATCACCTAGGTGTGTGTAAAGTGGTTTTATGGGAGGCCGCTTCATATATTACATAGGTGGGTCATAGGATAACCTTTGGTAGGGGGTCTAAATGCTTGAATGGGTTTCAAGTGATTATGGTCATATCTTGTGGGTTATGTGGTTATTGTCTTATATGTGAATGATGACTTGTGTTATGTTTCTTAAATTCTGATGATGATGGTTTTTACCAAAATGTCATGAAAGCATGTTTCTATACTAAATGTCTCTTTTTGCATGATTTTGCATGGTTTCAATACTTTGTGCTTAAATATTCTAACCCCTTCTTTTCCCTTTTTGACTAAAGTGTAGGGATTGGAGGTTTGGTATGCTATGGATGATGTATAGGTTTCTAAGTGGTTGAAGATGAAGACTTGGTGAGTCCTCATAGATTCGAGGACAAGACCCACATGTTCCTTTTATGGTCTTTTAGTAGTTATTTCAAGTCTTGTATGGGCTTTATCGCAAATGTTGTACTCTAAGGTATTAGATGGTTTAATTATATATTGTGATGTTATATGTTTTTAATGTCTTTTGCTTTCTTATTAATAAAAGAATTCATTGTGTGTGAAGAATGTTTTAAATTCTTACTTATTTTGAGTATTGTATGAAAAGAAAGATCCATGTGGCTTGTATGAGACCTCCGAGAGGTCCAATCAGCCGTGTTACTTCAGGGGGGTGCTCTCTAGTCGTAACAAACTTGATATCAGATCCAGGTTTTCAGTATGGTCATAGGTTGTCTTAAAACCACATCAAGTAGGGTCTTTTTCATAATGTGAAGTGTGGTACATTATGAATATGAGGCTATTGCGTACGAAGAAAGTTTCACTTCTTCATTTTTCTAATTGTGCCTAAGAGCTTTGCTCTATGATGTCTTTCCCTTGTTCCTTATATGATGGTCCTTAGAGTGTGGCCTTTAAGAATATTAGGTTGAGGAGAAAAAAGGTTGTGTGTGACTTGATAAATGGGATATGGAAGGTTGTGCTGATGATCTTAGGTTTAATGAGTTACCTTATGATGGTGCGTATTGATGTTAGAAATGTATAGGTGCGTATAGTATGAATGTTTGATGTTGTCTTGATCCGACCATAGAATGGGAGGAGGTGATGTTTGAAAGAGCTAGTTTGAATATCTCCTAAGTAGAGGATATGGTGGATAAATGATGAGGCCTTCAAAGTCTTCGGTGTTCATAAGATAGGCTTGATTGATGTTGTTGTTTCAAGAGATTTAGTGAATTGAAAAGTTGGTTGAGAATTGTATTGGTAAGGTTTATGGTTCCTTGGTTGAGGTTCTTATGGTATGTTCATGTTGACCTTAGAGGGGTTTCTCCCAAGTGGGGTAGTATTTGATGGGTTTCTCACAGGTGGGGGAGTATGGTGAATAGTTAGGGTGTCGAGAGTGAGATATCCTTATCTTTTACTTATGTGCTTATTCAAGCCTAAAACTAAGAGATCTTAGTATCTTGGTTCATGTTGGGATCTTTTGTGAAAAATTAGTTTTCAAATATTCTCCTTATGATATGCATGTTTTGGTTGAGTTCTTTTCAAATGAGGAAATGAGTTTTTCATGCATTGTATTCCCTCATGTTCATGTGTATTTGGAATAACTGGTCTATTTGCTTCGTGAGGTGAAATTGTGAGCATGCCTAATTTCTTTTTGAGAAGTTTCATGTTGAGCCTTTATGGGGAGAATTTCTAAGTTTGCCTTATCGATATGTTGCATGATTGTGCTTTGATGAGAAATTGCATGATGTGCTAAATGATACGTAAATGAGCATGATGTAACTTGGAGAAGGAAGGTTCTCCAATATCATGAGAAATGGTAAAGAATGATGCAAAAGGATTTGGTAGATGTCACATCCGAGGAGCACCCCAAAAACATAACAAGTGTCGTCGTCCTCAAAGAGTACTAAGACTAGCCCTTAGCGTACGTCAAGGAATATCATTTGTTAAGATTACGGATAATATAAAAACTTTTACATATACATAGTGAAGTATACTTACACTTCTCGTTTAGTACATAAATGGAGTTTACATAGACCCCTCGCATATGAAGATTACATAGGCTTCTAATTTAGAAAACATAATCAATACATAAGAAATAGTCTAATAACATCTTCTCGCATTAAAAAATCTAAACAAGTACAATTTAGACATAGCCAATGTAAATTCAATACGCCATTATAGGCTTACAACATTGTATCAAAAGATAAGGAATGAAATAGTGTCTTCTAGACAAATACAACTTCATAGCTAGAATATAAAAATGGTAACATCCTCGAACATGAGGACCTACCAACATTTGGAGACAAAGGTCCAAGTCTTCTTCAATCGACCTTTAAGAAATTCAACGGCCGTACTCTAGATTTTGTAGAAAACATAGTAGATATGGGTTAGTACAACACTTGTACTAAGTATTGAAAAAATGCACATAAAACCATTTGAAATAATGCATGAAAGGGACCATTTCTTAATAAAACATGCTAAGTAATTTGAAAGCCTTTATTTCACATACAAGAGAGCATATACAAATTAAGGATTACAATAACATAAGATAGAACATAACTAAAGACAATATCATCAAAATGTCATACCAAAAATTCATGTTCAATAGTTTATAACAACATAACATACAAAACCCTTACCAACAATCTCATCACAAGCCTACAAGTGAAATGCTCATGTGAAGCCCCACAAGATAACAGATCGTAATTAACGCCTTGCTTCATATAACATAACATCAAGTGTTGGTCATCATCACATATAAAATTTAGACTAACATCATGGCCATCAATATAACCAACATCATATAAGAGTATAATCATATAGAATCATCAATATACATTTAATGATATCAAAATACATAAGAACATCCTCTTAGGACTCCTCTTAAAGCAAACTTGTGCAATGTCTAGGTAGAGTCCCATACTCCTACTTATACTAAGTAGAACCCCTTAAGTCACCCTAGTTTGTGTTCAACATTATTACATTTAGTCATTTATTTTACTTTCGAGAACAACAACCTTGACCAACATAGACCACATGATCTAAATGTGGAATCCGGTGTCATGAAAACCCTACAGTGAAAGACGGTGGTCTACTTGCCAAGGTAGAGTCAAAACCTGAACATAACATTCTAGGTGGATCCACTATCTAGTTTTCCTATTGGGGCAACATAATACAATAACAATGAGATACACTAGAAACCCTCTTTATGCACATTGCATTATAATCTCCATCTCATAAGAACAATAGTGAACGTACCTTTCCACATTGGTAAGGGACACATCTCACATCTAGTTGACTCGGTGCTAAGCTAAAGTCCCTTTTTGAAATGCCTTTAAGTCAATCTTAATCATCAATCTTAGTTTAGGCCATAGGAGACTAACCCTTTGTATAATATAATTATTATCTCATTAGGTATAGGATGAAAACTTCCTTTCATCACAAAACATCATTACGAATTGGGGTACTGGGACTACTCTCTGACAACCACAATGAACAAGCAGGACGGACCGTCGTGACTATGACGGTCCGTCATGAACTTCCGTAGTCCCACACTTGGTCAGACTTCCCCGTCTTCCTTCAGCAGCTACTCTTCTCGCTACAATGCCACCTACGGACTGTCACAGTCACGACAGACCGTCGTGGGCTCTGTAGGTGGTCTTTTCTCCAATTTTTTGCTCAAAACCTCCGCGTTATCATTTGGACAGATTTACTGCAAATAAAGAGAAACCTACATCAAAAATCAATACAAAAAGGCTTTGGACACCCACTAAACTTAAGGAAAAAGCATTAAAAGTATCGTGAAACCACGATACATCAACACCCTCAGCTTAAATTCTTTGTTTGTCCTCAAGCGACGCACTATGACTCACTACAAAATCTTTGTACAAGAGTATCCATATTTTATCTTTCACAATCATTTGGCTATCAATCCTGATTATTCTCATTATGGTCATGCATGCTATCACTATTAGGCTTGAATTATGTGGATCAGACCATGACACAGACTCACTACGCACTGACACCTATCCTCTTCAGTTTCTCACGAAGGTGCTAATTTTTTCGGTATTGCAACTAGTGTCCTCACTTCGAAATAACATCTTCATTTTTCACACATTGATTTCAGTTTGAGTATAAGAATTACTTTTCAACACTCGCTCTCAGAACAACTTCACAACTCATTTATACATATTGCCATAAGCTTGCCCTTATTTTCACTGCTTTAAGTTTTCCATAACAACTCTTAGGATCACGATAGGACTTTCTTAGCTTGTAACATAGGCTCAGGGTCAGGTAGGGTATATTTAGGTATACTTTAGTGACTTGTTTCTCTCCTTGACATATCGGCTAAGCATACCACCTTTTTATCATTTTATTTTGCCCTATTTCTCAATTTTCTTTCACCTAGCTGTTTTCCCTTTCTTCTCCTTATGCGTAAGTGACTTTTTCTCTTTTCTTGTGTTTTATTTTATATGTATTTATATATATATATATATATATATATATTATTTTTTATTTTTTTTTTATTTTTTTTATAGTCACTTCTGTTTTGTTCTTTCTTTCTATTTATCTTTCAACCCCACTTTCCGGAGTATTCCTTATAACAGCCACCCTGAACTCATGATTTTGCCATGAGTCAAGGTTCACAATACCCATGGTTGGGTCAGGGCCAAAACAAGATTGCTTTCTGCATTAGCCACCCTCAACTTATGCTTTTGGCATAAACTGAGGTGCACATGTCCAAGGAGGGACCAGGGCCAACACATCGTTCCCAGAGAAGATCATTTGGGGTGAAAAAGAAAGATCTATTTTAAGCTCAATTCATTTGGATCAATAAGGGATTAACTTCATTTGGTTTTTTGTTATCTTTAGGCTCAAGATTGACTATTTCAAACAAGGGCCTATGATCCTTTCCTAATTGTTTATTTTGGCTTAATTTCAGCAAGACTGACCAGGCAAGTTCTAGCTCAGTATCAATGGTGGATCATTCGAATTTTCCTCACACTCACTTGACATCTCGTTACACAACAGATTATCAGACACCTAGTTCGAGTCTTAGATTCAGGGTCATGCAGTAGTGTATCTCTATGTCATGCTTAGAGCCACACATTTATCAATTACTATGCCTAGTCATGCATCATATTCATTACATCGGGATATCATTTCAGTTTTAGCCATCATGCTTCAGAGTTATACTATGTACACAAGATATAAACATGCCGGTTCAATAATAAAAGTAATCAGTCTCTTGGGGAAAAAGAACACAGGCAAGAAAACCCAAAGAGAGGATCGTGAATTGGGCTACTCAAACTTCACCCTAACATTCACTTTCCATTTACCCCACCCCCAACAAAAAAAGATATGCAATTGTCCCCAATGCATAAAAAACTAAAATACGTGAATGGTAGGTGAAGCAAACCTGAGGGGCAAAGCGCCGGCGATCAGCAAACTGGTGGGTTCGTCTCACGACCCAAAATCGAGCCGCGAGTGGCACCCACACTTATCCTACTATGTGAGCGAACCAACCAATCTAAAACCCCAACATATTGAACATAATACAAAGCGGAAGACTTAAAACTCATTAACGAAAACAATTTAATAACTTCTAAAATTTATAACCCATTATCCCCAAAATCTGGAAGTCATCATCACAAGAACATCTATCCTCAAGTTACTAATCTAAAAGTATCTAAGAAGCTAAAATAAATAAAAGGCTAGTCCATGCCGGAAGTTCAAGGCATCAAGACTTGAAGAGAAGATCCAGTCCAAGCTAGAAGCATTAGCTCCCCCTGAAATCCGGTGTAGTGAAGACTGGCTAGAATTGCTGCTGAGTTGAAGACGACGGTACGTTTGCTGCATTCCCCAAATAACAAAGAAAGAAACAACAAGTAGGGGGTCAGTACAAAACACAAGTACTGAGTAGGTATCATCGGCCAACTCAAAATAGAAAACAGTATATATCAGTTCATATCATAAATCAACTACAATACTCAACATGTAGCAACAAGTACTATATCATCAATAAGTACTACCAAGTTCATCCATGAGGACTCAAGCCTCAATACCACACTCATTTGGGAAATTAGGTTCATTACATTGAGTAATATAAACATCTCTCAAATTCATTATCGTTTCTTGCCTCTTGTGTCGGTACGGTACCTCGAACTCCGATCCCCTACTCTATGTGTCGGTACGTACACTCACATCCCCTAATTCGACGGTCGGGTCGTGACAAACCACCCGATCCCTATACTATATGTTGGGTACGTGACCCCATCCCCTAATTCTACGGTCGGTTTCGTGACACCCATCCCCTAATCGATGTGTCGGTACGTGACACTCCGATCCCCTACTACTATGTGTCGGTACGTGACACTCCGATCCCCTAATTCTACGTGTCGGTTCGTGACACCCGATCCCCTAATACTATGTATCGGAACGTGACACTCCAATCCCCTAATTCTACGTGTCGGTTCGTGACACCCGATCCCCTAATACTATGTGTCGGAACATGACACTCCGATCCCCTAATTCTACGTGTCGGTTCGTGACACCCGATCCCCTAATACTATATGTGGGAACGTGACACTCCGATCCCCTACTTCTACGTGTCGGTTCGTGACACCCGATCCCCTAATACTATGTATCGGAACGTGACACTC
>JABWTJ010000176.1:1569966-1579425 GCA_016801875.1 Solanum sitiens
GAGATAATGACTATTCAGTTAGCTGCTAAAATCTATATGCATGAAGGCTTTACAAATGTGGTGATTGAGACTGATTCAACCATTGCTAGACTGATCATGATACAAGAGGTGTCTGCACCCTGGGTTGTTGATACAATAGTCAGGAAAATTATTACATTGTTGAGGGATAAAAAAATGTGATTTTCTCATGTGTACATGGAAGGAAATGCTGTGGCAGATAGCCTAGCTAATTATGCCATTGATGAGGATTTTTCTGGCACTTTTGAGGAGTTCCACCAGCTGTCTGCACAAGCTAGAAAGCTTATCAATGTTGATAAAGCTCAAGTTCCTTCATTTAGAGTCAGAGTCCATCCATGGAGATTCTAGTATTGATCCTCAAGTGTGTGTACCTGCAAATAGAAGAAGATGAACATGTGGTTAGTCTGATTCACTTAGGACCTATTTAAACAAAGTATATATATACTTTTGACCCCCCAACCTAGAGTAGCTAGGTGGGGAAGTCAAATTAATCCTTGTTCATACATAAGCTTTTCTGGTACGAAATGGGCCATTTCAAATAGGTTCATTGCACCGGCCCAGAATACGATTAATCCAGCATGGGCTACATGAGCCCCTAGTAGTTTACCGGATAAATTGAGTTATCCGGAATTCCCGGCCCACCAAGTGAAACAAGTGTTTTCTTGGTCACGACCAGCTAAGGCTAAAGTTGCATTAAAGAGCCTTTTCACGTGGTAGAACTTCCTCAGGGAATATAAGGTTTTCATAAGGCTGATCTTGAGCCTCCATCCAAGCGCGAATACCTTCGTTTAAGAGAATATTTTAGGTGTAGAAAGTCTCAAATTCAGGATCTTCTGCTGCGCAAATTTCCTGAGAAACGAAGTCATAGGCACGTAGGTTCAGCGCTAGTCCGACTACTCCAAGAGCACTCATCCATAAACCGGTTACTGGTACAAATAACATAAAGATATGTAACCAACGTTTATTGGAAAAAGCACCCGCCTACGATTAATTGGAGACTTATTCAGTAGGTCCTCCTTCCCTACATAATGGAATTCCAGAGCGTCTTGCATAGATCGCATTTGCTTTCCCTTACTCCTGAATAGTGAAAGATTGAGCCTTTTTTGTTCAACCCAAGTGTTGGAGTTCCAGAGCACACTCTACCTTTGCTTCCTCATTCTTCTGTGCCAAGAATGATCCAATTGAATCTTTTGAAGCTGATATATAAAATCTCAAGGGCTCAGAAGAGGCTCATTTATGCTAATCAAATTAGTACTCGTGCGAAAGTATTTCCCCTATCATAGAAGGTGTGAAGCAGGCGGGGTCTTTAAAGCAAAAAAGACAAGCAAGTTCCAGGGATGCGGGCAGATGGGGGTTTCTCGATAGTCCAAAACTAGTGATCTAGGCTTCTCCAGCAAAGAATCGACGCATGCCGAGTAGACTACAATTTGTGGCACCATATCCTACCTATCCCGAAGGGAAGTCTCCAAAGTGGGATTGTATATTAACTCAGTCTCCGACGAAGAAGGTTCAGGGATGCTTCGACTTAGCCCTATGATCAGCTAATTCATCTCTTTTTCTGGTATTCCGCAAAGGGGGTGGATAGGGTCAGCGAAAGAAGTGGCGAGGGCAGAAGAAAGGGTTTTCCATTCAAGATTCCCGCTCCTGAAAATGGGTATTAAACAAATGACATAGTGGGTTAGGTAAAACCTATTTTGAGAGGAAAGATCTATCAAAGCAGAAAGTCCAAAGCCAAAGGTTTTTTTCAATGCGTATGCTTTAAAAGTCAGACTTGGAATATATTATTTATCTGTACTTTATTAATGGGATAGGAATTCGTAGTGGGACGTTCTTTTCATAGATACTTCGAGCGAGAAAGGTGCTGCGCCGGGGCCTCCTCAAGGTCATTCGGAACCACTTTAAGGCTGTTTATTGACCATAGCAACGCAATGTTCAGTGGTGGGGCAAAGCACTAGCGAGAAGCTTCCCTTGGGATTGTTTTCCCAGGCAATTTTCCTTTTTTGCGCTTATACGCTTTTCTCTGTCTTTGATATCAAGCTCAGTCCAGTGACCCATTGGATTGGATTTCTCCCTTGGGCGGACTCCATATAGGGATAACTTGTTATTTGTAAAGTCCAGGAATGAATGCTTATTAAGGAATCGGTAAGCTGTTGTGCCATTACTGGATTCCATCCTCTGGCAATTATGGACTCGAAAATGAACGAAGTCGCTTCACTTCAAAGTAGAGGTTTGTGGTAACGGTGGACTGACAGATCAGCTCCAAGGCTTGAGTGCCTAGGTTGCAGTGGTAAGAGTCGCTGCCGATGAGTTCCAGCTGCCAGAGTCTTCGATAAGAAAGAGGTGTCTGAGTAAACAGAAGTGAGATCTTCCTATTGATACTAGCACTAGTGGGACTGGCTCCCGGGGAAAGGGAATTACACTAGATCTTGGCAATGGCACTCCAACAAGCTCGGCAGGGAGAGAAAGAAGAGAAGGAGAAGAGGAAGTACGACGAAAAGGGGGGTAGGCTGGGTGGATTAAACTTCAACACACTATTGTATTAATTTTTTTTAAGTGACTATAAATTAAAAGTCATAAGTTAGAAAATATTTAATTTTATCCTTTTTATTGTACCTTTTCGATATTTATATATTTTTTAAACACTTTCAACAAGACATAAAAAAAAGTTTAAAAGTCAATAACTAAATGACATAAGCTAATCAAAACGCCCCGACATGTATTGAGTCCGTTCGGATTGACTTAAAAATATATTTTAAAAAGTAACTTATTTTGGCCAAACTTAAATGACTTTAAGTAAAAAAATTTATAGTCGTGGTGTCTAGCCTCTAGGTCAACTTACACATGCCTCAAATAATTTCACAAAATATCTATCACGTCCTATGAACAACAGATTCTAAATAACTCTATATACCCAGATTATGATCCAATAGGTTTGTGTAAAATTGGTCAACAATTCAAACATCCAACGGGTTTGTGTTTTATAAACGTAGTCAACATTGAAATAGATAGTCATTTTGTGTCATATATGTGAATGAAGGAAAGACCTCATGAAACAGTTGACTCTCACATTAATACTCTCTGTCTTGATTTATGTAACATTTTCTAATTTCGATATTTAAACAAATATTTCTTTTCATTATAACTTTTATATATTTTTAAAATATATCAAATTATCAATTATAAACGATTTTTATTATGTTTACTTTTAATATAGTTTTAAAACCTATAAAATTAAACTACTTTTATTCTCGAAATTCAAATCGTACCTTATTAATTACGGTAGGAAAAATAAAAAATTATCCAATAACAAGAAAAATAAAAATAGAAACGTCCAAAATTCCTCATTGTTGTTACTATATTTGTGAAAACGGTTCCATTCTCACGTAAATTGTTGACTTATTTCCCTCATCTTTTAATGTATTAAAGGACTTTGGATTACACAAAAGTAACAATTTAGTGTCCTTTTTATTAAAAAAATAATAATCTTATTGTTTAATAAAAGAAAACTAAAATTGTAATTTTAAAGTAAAAAGGGAAAATTATTTTCTAAGATGGATCCCATATTATCCGTTCAAACGAAGCAATTCCATTGCAGCGTAAAGTACCCACTAAAAAAATAATAATCCATAATTATATACTCCCTCTGTTTATTTGAATTAAATTACATTAATTTGATATTTTAAATAAAAAATTTAGATATTAAAAATTATATGAAAAATACTATAAATTATAACTTTTTTGCATATCAATATAATAAAAAAATACATCTTAAAATACTAGTCAAAGTTCTTATAGTTTGATTCTATAAAATAGAAATTATGTCAATTAAAAGTGGACGGAGGAGTATTACTTGGATTAAAAATAAATATAAAGACTAAAGTGCTTCTTTTAATTTCTATCCGAATTTATTTATTATAATTCACATTTGTACAGTCAAACTTTTTAGTTTTATCATAAATTCTAACATAATTTTTAAAAAATAAACTTTATATTTTTGAAATTACATAAAGCGATAGTATTTCCTCTATCTATTTTTAATATAATCTTTGTTATGCTACAACATTCTTACATGGTATAATCACTATTTCTTTTTTTTAAAAAATCATAAAAGTTACTCCTTCCGTTCTATATTAAATTAAAATATTATCTCATATAACTTGATTTTTTTATTAATTAAGAATAAAATTAATTAATATTTCTAATTTTTACACCTACAATTAATATGACTTTTGTAAGTTTAAATAAACTTTGAAAATTCAAAATTTCTTCTTTTTCAAGAGATTAATTAATATGAATAAAGAGCAAAACAGTAAAATTAATCAATTTAATAATGACTACTTAATCACCGTGGGAGACAAAGTGTTCATCTACTATGAGACGGGGGTGGGCTAAGCCCTAATGAGATGATTAATATTACTTAAAATGACAAAAATACCCTCCTCTATGTTGTCTCCATAAGTAGTCCTCATTCCCTCCACACTTTTCCTCCTCATCCCCATTTCCCTCTCTTCTCTAACAAATATATTTTTCATAATACTTTTTCAACTTCAGTTTTTTTTATTAAAAAAAATGGAGTTTTTGAGGTTGTTTCTAATAATTATTTTAGTAATTTTAGTTGGAGTGGAAGGTAGAATTCCAGGTGTTTATAGTGGTGGATCATGGCAAAATGCTCATGCTACTTTTTATGGTGGTAGTGATGCTTCAGGTACTATGGGTAAGTACACTCGAATTTAACTTATATATACTGACAGTATAATATTATGACCAGAGTGATAGTACTCGTTATAAGTTCAAATTCTGAGCGTTAACTTTTTTTGTTTTTATTTAATATGTATAAATAATCTTATAAAGTACTTGGATAGAAGAAATAATTGTGGTTTAGAATTCATAGATTAAAAATTCTTACTCCACTTTTAATTATTTCGTATTATTATAATTTGTTGTAGTATGTAATTTTAAGGGGTAGAAATTCTCGTATAATGTCAGTTTATAGAAGTTAAACTTTACAAGTTTGTGCTTGAGACTTTGTTTATAATAATTTGCTTTAAAATGCTATATTATGAATTTATGATGTCAATTATATTGCATTTTCTGTTTTAGTTTTTATTTTTGACTTAGAGTACTTCTACAGTGACATTGGGTTTTGCCCTGTTTTTTTTGTTCTGTTTTAGTACATACATCTTGTTCTACTTTAAATTTTGGCGCTAATTATACTAAATATATGTGAAATGTGATAAAATATTATTTTATTTTGTGATGTTAAAATCTTGTTAAAAAATAAAGATTATTTTTTTAAAGTGGACTAAAAAGGAGTAAAATATTATTTGTAGCTATTTAATTATAAATTTCCCACAATGTTAAAGGTTCTACTCAAGTTACTTTATGACTATAAAATACCCCTTTTTGATTTTATTCTATTTGTCTTAATTTAACTTAAATATATGTATAATGTATCAAAATTTTCTTAATATTACTATTTTAAACATATCATGTAGAATCTTGAGACTAAACAACTGTCATATTAGAAAAGAATTGTTTGGACCACATCATATGACTAAATTGCTTCAAACTAAACTCATAGACGTTCAATTTGTAGGCGGGGCATGTGGATATGGCAATCTTTATAGCCAAGGTTATGGAGTAAACAATGCAGCATTAAGCACAGCATTATTCAACAATGGACTAAGTTGTGGTGCTTGTTTTGAGATCAAATGTGACAATCAACCACAATGGTGTCATCCTGGAAGTCCTTCAATTTTGATTACTGCAACTAACTTTTGTCCTCCAAATTATGCATTGCCTAATGATAATGGTGGTTGGTGTAACCCTCCTCGTTCTCATTTCGATCTCGCCATGCCGATGTTCCTCAAGATCGCGGAGTATCGTGCTGGTATAGTTCCTGTTGTTTATCGTAGGTAAGTATTTTTTCAAACTTTGTATATATTATATTAGCGCGTTAATTGATGACTCGATAAAAGTAAGGGTTTTTTTTTTCAAAGAAGATAACTTATGTATATCATATGTATAATTTTATTTTAGAAATTGTATAGATATTCGATATTCGAAATTTATCGACAGGACTAATCTGAATTCATGACGAGTAAAGCCATGAGTGTGGTAAAAGAGCTCAATTAGCTTTTTTGTGCTTTTCTTGTTTTTTTTCATTTATTTGTGTTTTCTTGTTCTTTTTCCTTTTTCTTGTTCTTTTGTGGGGTCATGTTGAGTTGGTTTCCTTTATTACAGTAGTTTTTTGTTTGATAGTTATTTAATTATGCTGTCCGTTGTTTTATTTTATGTGATATTTTTTGGATTTTAAGATTTAAATTAAATTTATTTTTTATGTTTTTTAGTTATTTTAAAAAATTGAATCAATTTTTGTGGCTTATAGTAATTTTTACATAGTTTACTAATATATAATTTTCATTTCAATTATTTTTTTATAGATTTCATGTGTAAATTGCTGGTCAAAATTTAAATTGTTTTCACTCTTGAAAAAGAAAGTGTTACTTAAATTGGAACGGAGGGAGTACTGGTTATTTTATGTCATAAGCCATTTTTTGACACTTGTCAAAGGTGGGTGTGAACTAGTCACAGCCACACTGCTTTTTCCTTCCTTAATTAACGGTCCATGTTTTATGGTAACATAGCATTTAGATTCTACAACACAATGACCATTTATACATGTTCACATTGAGTACAATATAACTTTCACAATTGAGTGTAAACGCGATATTATAAAAGTTCTTTTACACTTGTCAGCGTATAGAAGTTAAAAGTCCTTTGTAATTTGTTTATGCAGGATTCCATGTAGGAAGCAAGGCGGAATAAGGTTCACTATCAATGGTTTTAGTTACTTCAACTTGGTTTTAGTCACGAATGTCGCGGGTGCAGGTGACATTACGAAGGTTATGGTGAAGGGTACGAGGACTAACTGGATAACGTTGAGTCGTAATTGGGGTCAGAACTGGCAAACCAACTCCGTTTTGGTTGGTCAGTCCTTGTCATTCAGGGTCACAGCTAGCGATAAACGCAAGTCTACCTCCTGGAACATAGCCCCATCACATTGGCAATTTGGTCAGACATTTGTTGGAAAGAACTTTAGAGTCTAAATAGGGAAATAAGGTGATCGTAACTCAGTATGTAAGACTCGTATGGACTTTGATTTATTTTGTTTAGACCCTAATGAATTCGGGTTTTTCTATTTTGACATTTTTGACCTGTGGTTTTTTGTATCTGGTGTATGTAGAAGAGCTGAAGCGGCTGCAGAAATGTGCAGCCCGCAGCTGTTCTAAGAACAATGTAGTGGTATCAGTATAATGTTTTGTAGTACTTGATGCTTGAGAAGTGTATTTACTGTATTTTCAGTTATTATAGTGATTTACTATAATTGAAAAAATCTACGTTCTTTTTGTATGTTACACTTTTGTATTACTCAATTGCAGAACTTTGGAATTCATGCCTGACAAGCACATGTCGATAGAAAAAACTGGTGTTTAAACTAAACCAACGAATACAATCATTCATCACTAAGATGTATCATGAGATTGGAAGGACTAAAATAGATACTAAAGTAATGAGATAATGTCATTCAAAATGGAAAAAAACTTGGTCGCACCTGGAGTATAAACTAAACCAATGAAGTCAACATTCATCACTTTGATGTATCATCGAGATTGGAAGGACTAAAACAGATACTAAAGTAATGAGATAATGTCATTCAAAATGGAAAAAAACATAGTTGCACCTGGAGTTTAAACAAAACCAATGTATATAACATTCATCACTTCGATGTATCATCGAGATACTTAGGACTAAAACAGATACTAAAATAATGAGTCATTCAAAATGAAAAGACACATTCTAGATGCTATCCAATGTTAGAAAGCTTGAGATTACTTTGATTCTACTACTACTCAAGTGCACATTTGCTTTTGCTATTCCATAGACAATCTTGGATTCTCTAAAGCAAGTGCTTTGGATTCCTTTCTTTTGAAGGAACCTACTTAAAATGGTTCAACTTCTTTTGTCTAAAATAGATATCACCATAGAGAAAAGGTATAACATGCCATTCGAAAAATGGTACGTAAACTATAACCATGGAAGTTAATGCTACTTCTTCCCTTTACTGGTCCTCAACTTCTGGAGAGCAAATGTTATTCCTTCATTGAGGGTAGCTTTCCTTCCTAGCTTATAGTTCCACAACTCTGTTGTTATGCATCTACCACTAGGACCTTCACTCATTTCCATCAAAGTAGCAGTTACCAAATCATAAGCGGCTTGTCCAAACTCATGCTTCAACCTGTTCAGCCTTTCGTCGTTATCATCAATGATGATTTCCTACCAAAACACAAGAAATAATTAAGTTGTAAGTATTTTGATTCAAGGGGATAAAGATATGGGAAACAACTATAAGTCTATTATAGTGGATAATCACCTTGGAACCATTTTCTCTTGTTACATCTTTGAAAGGATGCCAATTGGGATCCACAAGATGATGCTCCCAGATTGAGCACAACTGAGTAGCTTTTAAAGCTGCATCTGGTCCAAGGAATTTGCTCTTGGTTATCTCACGAAATCTTGTACTATTAAGTTCTCCCATTCTCTTGACACCAATGGAAGCTCGAAAAGAGTGCTTCTTTAATAACTAAATGCCATGAAAACATGTTTCATTCACCTTGTAAGAATACTTGAATGCTCAACAACATAGACTATGGTAGGAGCTCAGTTAGTGGTGCATGGAATTTGTAATAGGTTGAGAACGAAAACTGAACATGTAACGAATTGAACGTGCTATAGTCTGCTCCTAATCATTCTGATGTTCTTACTTCATTGGAGGAAAAATGGAAATTTGAGTCTTATTCACAAAATAGATAAGGGTATTGCAGAACTTGAAAGAATTGTACTTACATCGATCAGCTCCTTCCTGGCATCTGTTAACTCAACATTTGCCCGCTGCTCTTTAACAACAAGAGCTTGATTCAAAGCATCAAGATCTTCTAGTTCTTCTTTTTTCTCATTTAGGCTCTCTTCGATCTCGTCTAATTTTTTCTTCACCTCTTGGTCATCTCCCATTTGTTCAGTTACATTCTTGGCACCTGTGAGACGTTCAATCTCCAACTCTAGCGCTTGCTTTAAGTCGAGTTTCTTTTGAAACTCCATGTTCTTATGACGGAGAGTTTCTTTCGCCTTCTGCATGTAAAATTCTCAAGATGTCAGAGACTAACTACATAAATACATAAATTGAGTAAACACACAAAATGAGCTTACAACCTTCTGTTCTTCTGCCAAAGTCAAGACTCTTTCATCATACCTCTTTTGCTCCTCTGATGCTCTCTCATTCTTAAACACATCAAAGTGAAATTTTACAGTCAAGCAATTCCCAAAATGAAGAGTAGGCCTAGACAATATCTGTATATTCATAGACTATGCAATGACAGACAG